>CM040242.1:98237290-98388898 GCA_022545495.1 Chrysanthemum lavandulifolium | reverse complement strand
AATTTATTTAATAGCTATCATCATGTCACTCCTAACCTATTCAAACATGTGTAAATGTTAGGTACGCATTGATTTGAATCAAGTGCTAAGTAAATTTGGCATCATCATGAAAACTATTGAACCTCTGCGTGGTCGGAGGTAGCTCGGATTGATGATGCGGTACATCGAAACCTTATCACATATACAACAAAAACAAATTCCTTCCATCCCTTCATGCGGTCATGCCGAGCGGCGATATATTGATTGAAATCTTACTTAAGTTACCAATAGTCTCACTTTATATGCACAAATCGTATCTAAATGTTGATTATCTCTCATCACCAACACGGACTTCATATTAAGCGTCGCGACCAAATCCCTAAAGTGGATCCTCCTTACGGTCTCTTTCTCCGTGGCAATGTGTACCATTCGGTGGATATGATTTTCTTTGTGGATGCTAAAGTTTGGCTAGCATACAATCGCTTACCAAGGAGGATGGTAAATTCATAATCATGCGGTCTTGCAATGGGTTGCTTCTATGTTGTCTCAAGTCGATAAGTTTATGTATACAATCCTTGTGTTAATATGTTTAAGATGCTTCGGATTGTAATAATTTGCTTTTGGACCCATATTTTGGTATTGATGGTGTTAGAATGGCTTTTGATCCTCACGAAATCACTTCACTACAAAATCATTCATGCTGCATTGATAGAAGATGATACTAGTGAAGTTGATTATTCTATTCAAATAGAGACTTATTCTTCGGAAACATGCAATTGGAGTGTTGGCAATGATCGATTTCCCGTTCTAAATTTTAAAGGTTTTCAGGATGGAATATATTGCAATGGTGCTATTCATTGGCTGAATTTTACGAGTGACCAGCCTGCGCATTTGAAGTTAGATATTGAAAAGCATCCCATATTAAGAAATGTACTAATCCCTTGAACCGCGGATGGGAAGGTGCATTGTGGTCTCAAGCTGTTCGAGTCTCGTGGTTTTCCGCTTCTTCTTTGTAGGGATCATTTTAATTCCTAGCATTTGAGTATTTACGAGATGAGTAATGGGTATTCTGAATGGTCGATGAAATTACTTGTTAATCTTGATGAAATTTTGATGCCATTTTTCAGAACCCGAGGGATGCCTATTAAGTGGGGTGTTTCTAGTGTTTTGAGTATTGTTTTAGAAGAAGCATAAGAGGATTCATTTATGGTAATTAAAGTAGATGCAGTGGTATTACAATACAAATTTGTACGATGTGTGATTCTACATCATTAAGCTATGTGTCTGATTCTGCAACCTGTTTCAGGTTTGATTTTCATATCATTGTGCCATTATGAATTTCATACCCTTTTGGTGTTTTGTCTCTACATTAATTACATATATCATTTAGTGTGTTCTTTTATGATGACACTGTAGTGTTCGTATCAATAATTTACCTATATATATTGATACGAACCGAGTCGATAATGAGGTAAAGAACAATAAAGATAGATGATCAACTTTAGAGGCCGATCTCTTTCCCAATAATGAACTCAAATAACTAAACCATTAATAATCTTACGCATAATGATTGTTACATACCGAATGCCCTATTTATAATAAAAGATATCCTAGACTTACCCTAATACCCTAACTTTCTCATCAAGATATGTAATAAAAGGAAACTAAATAAACTTATTAACTAACTAATAATAAAAAATAAAAAAATAATAAAAAAACTACAGGAGGATCGTATCACTACTCCCGCCCCCAAAAACACCTTGTCCTCAAGGTGTTGCCTGAAAATGTTGCGTTTGGTAATTTCGGGATCCCATGTTCTTCTTTGTGCACTAACCCGTTCTTGTTTCAACCAAACATTCGTACAAATCTGTCCATGAGAGATCACACACCCCCGCTTTAACTTCATAATCTGCCATCTCAGTGTGTTATCATATGGCTTACTTTTTACGCAAAATGTTGTCCATTAAGTTCATTAGAAGTCTTCCTTAGTAATGTCTAGATCTGATCCTAGGACCATAAGAGGCTCATCTTCTAATGCCATAATCGGTCCCGTAATATCAGCCTCCTCCATGGTTAAAAAATCCAAAAACTCCTCCAAATTACTACCATCTTCTCCACTTATCTGAGTTGTGGCTGATTGTGTTGGATAATTTACAATTTCGTCATCAGAACATGTAACCACCTGGTTTTCTTTTGGTGTTGATTCATCATCACAATCTTTAGTGACAAAGATTTGTGATTTAGGATTTAATGTTACATTTTTGGATGCTTCCTGAGCTCTATTAAGATCACGCCACTTCTCCCATTCTTCAACCTCTTTAGCGCTACCCATTGAAATCGCCAATTTTTTCAATAGATCTATAATCTCTTCATGTTTACGGGTTGATTCAACTCTCATAGCCTCCATTCTTTTCTCGAAGTTACTCATGACTAATCTGATGAGCAGTAACTCCGGGATAAACAGTAAATTCTGGTGAACAATAACGATGAACAGTTGATACGAACCGAGTCGATACGAACCCTAGAATCGAACAACTCTAATACCAATTGATACGAACCGAGTCGATAATGAGGTAAAAGAACAATAAAGATAGATGGTCAACTTTCGAGAGGCCGATCTCTCTCCCAATAATGAACTCAAATAACTAAACCATTAATAATCTTCTGCATAATGATTGTTACATACCTAATGCCCTATTTATAATAAAAGATATCCTAGAATTACCCTAATACCCTAACTTTCTCACCAAGATATGTAATAAAAGGAAGCTAAATAAACTTATTAAGGAAAATTAGTCAAATAGACCATGGCATACGAGGCTTATCACTATCCGGACCACGCACTTTAGAATGAAAATGGACCGGTTGCCCAACGATTTCACGGTATCCAACCATGGGGTGCCAAGTGTCAGACAAAAGTATGACCAAGTACGTATTTTGAGAGTATATATCATGTATTGTAAGGTATTGTTTTGGGCAACCAAATTGTATTTTCGGGCAACTATATAATATTGGGCAACTTGTATTTATACACGATGATAATATTGTCATTTCTGTTGGTTGTATTATAAAACTAATACGGTAATAATAACGCATGAGAACATCACGCGTACACACAATCAAACATCTTCTTGTACGATTTATAACGGCTTCTACAATTAAGCGTCTTCTTCTACATCACGTGCACACTCACAAACCACATCTTATTCACAAAACCCTCTAAACCCTAATTAATTTTACTCTATAATTCCTTATGACAAAATTAAAGTTGTACAATTGTAAAATCACGATTCGTTCTACATTGAAGTTCTTGCCGGATATTAAACTCGTTTGTCAAAGAATGAAAACCGCGAAAGGTTGTTCGGTGCAAACAATATTTGGTCCATGGTTGGATATAAAGTCGATGCGAGAATAGCGCCTTCGATGCATTATGTTTTGCAACACTAGGTATATGTTTCTAACATCTCGATTCCCTCCACTAAAATTCCAAATTGGGGATCATTCGTTCGAGTTTGGCGGAAAGAATTTTGTCGATATGAGGTTTCGATTTGGCAAAGTTTCAAAACCTATTAAACGACCTAGCACATTTTTTGATCGTGTATTTCACGAAAAAAGAGTAATGGTATAACAAATGTACATGCAATTGATCTTTTGGAACTTGTTAATGCGGAAAAAGGATGGGAAAAGGTGGTTATCTTTTCGATGAGGATCTTTGTTAGGGTGTGTCTGTTTGGTAGTGCTACAGAGTTGGGTGTTTATGGGAAAAGAAGAAAGGAATTGCATCCATAATCACTTATTGTCCTTGGTTGATGATTTTGAAGCACGGAATGTATTTCCTTGGGGTGAATATATGTGGCATAAATTTTATCAAAGGCTATCAATATTGTTCATATTCACGAGAAAAGATCATTTGTTAAAATTGAAAAAACCCAAAGTTGATTGCCACATACAATCTATACGGGTTCGCTTGGGCTTTCAAGGTTAGAATTCTCGTAGTTTGTACTAATGTATGAATGTCTAGCTTTGATAACATATTTCTTTACAAAAGCAGTTATTAAAAGCTTTTGATTCTATTTTGTTGTGCTATTACTTATTCATTTCAAAAGTACCTAAAATTAATGTTGTTGTTTTATTGTTATGAAATCTTTGGTTTTTCTTACATATACAAGTAATATAAAAGTTACCGTAATTTAGATAACAAAAATGTTATAACACATTTTAGTTTGTGATTTATTTTAAATTGTAACCATAAAGGTATTGTTTCATCCTAAAGCAGGTTACCTTTACTTTGGTAAACTTGAAACATTTTGAAAAACGATAATTTGCATAAGTACACGTTTTAAAGATGACAATTGTGGCTATTCTGATTTGGATTTTGGAGACTTATCCTAAAAGCTCACTTTGGTGGGTGAAAGACAATAAGGTCATTCCACGTGGTCTTGCTTGGTCGGGACTTTCAAAGTTTCGAAACCGGATGTTGTAACCTCTTTGGCGGTATGCATCACACGTCTTACATTCTTGACCCAGAACTTGTAATCGAATTTGTTCACATTATATGAGTAATTTAAATTTTATTATTATTATTTTTAAATTTTTTTTGTTGTTGTTAGGATTCAACTCTTGTTAGGATTCAACTCCCATTCTTTGAACTTTCTGCAACACAAGTGAAATAAACAAGCGTGTGTATTTCCGTAGCCCAATTTATAGATGGTTTGTGCATTCGAGAGACCGGCGATGGTTACAAGGCTGCAGAGCATTCAAATGAATTCGCGGACGATTTCAATTTAAACTTGTGCATGGGCGATTTCAATTTAAATGTTGCACAACAGGAACTACTCATTCGACAGGCGTCTATTTCGTGAGTTAGTGGATTTGAATAAAAAGTTTTGATGATAGAAAGCGGCATTCATTCGATTCGAAACACATTTTTGTACTTGATGTGTTTATATTTGTGAAAACCAGACTTTCAAAAGTACAGAACTATTGGGTCTTAATAATTATCTTGCTATGGATCACGAACATATTAAAGTTGTGCCACCACAAACGACCACAGCGTTACTCCCGATGATCCGAAGGTTTGTATTTACTTTTCGGTTTACCTCCAATGTTTATACCAAACTCAATAATCGTTCGTGTCCACACTTATATCAAACATTGGTCGATACAGCCACGTCGTCTCATATTGTAGGCCCTAGCGGGATAAGGTTGTCCATGCGGACCATGCAGCGGACATTGAAAATGATGATGGGCTTAAAGAAACACAACCATGTAACCTTGTTATGCTTGTTGAAGCTTGTGCCATGACCCAAAAATGTCTGTTATGGAATATGGAGGTCAAAGTAGTACTCAACTTCCACAGTTGCACCTAAAGGAAAATAAAATACTGGTGACCCATTATTGTACATTATATTTGATTCATAGTTTAAATATCGGCTATAGCATCGTCCCTACTTATGTATATATATTTAAAATTCAGCGAGGAACCGGATTGTGGTAATGGTGGTGCGTCTTACATAAACGATGAAAAGTTTGGGTGATAATTCTCTAGATGCAATGGATTGTGATAACGAACAACAAGATGTGGTTCGAAACAATTGCCTTGCCAACTGAACCGTTAGCAATATTGATTGTGTGCGGACGAAGTAGGAACACGCACCAACAAAGCTCATGAGGTATCTACATTCTCGGTAAAACATCGCCGATAAATAAAATAGTTTAATGTCTTTGTTTTGTAATATACTATATTCTCAAATGTCGGTTTAAAGACAACAACTGCCATATGTAAATGTGGTTGGCCAAAATAACACTCTGTTTCCCCAAGATAATGTCAACAAAAGCGTCGATACAAAATTGTGTCTTCCGTCTTTAGATTTAATGGATTGTGATGATCAACAAGGGATGTGGTTGACAAAAATTCATGTGTTGGCCTTGAATCCAAGTAACAATGATGTTCTTTGTGGTTAGCCTAGAAGATACACCAACAAAGAAAGACTGAAGCCCCACGAATCTCGAGTTAAACCCAAGAAAGTGTCATTTGCAAATGTGGTAGGTCCTAATGACAAACCTACATTGGAAGATCTTTTCTCCGATATGAATACGAACAAAAGAAATAGAGTAAAATTGAGCGACAACCTCGATAAAAGAAGGCGCATTTGTACAAACTTCGCGACGTTGTTTGGGTCTGTCAATTCGAAAATGGGGTATCAAAACATCGCCTACTCCTTGCCGCCGTGTTACAAGATCGCGGTGTCATTAACGAGGCTATTATCCGGTGCCGTTTCGGATGTACATCACCTTATTAAATTATGGCCCGAAGCGAATATTTTTTATTTTTTACGCTTATCTTTCAACTTTGTTTTCGAAACATCTGGAAACCCAAGAACGTGTCGGTTATTCGATTCTATTCGCCACAATTGAACCGTTTGTAGAGGTAGGTTACGTTTGTTAATCCAATAACATCATTATCATTGTGTGTATGTTATTGAATATATTTATTTTGTAGGAACTTTACGACACCGAAATGCAACAAGAAGAAGGTTATTGTTCACGATTACCTTCGAAGTATTTGAAGCTTAAAGAACCATTACTTTATAGGTTTCCTTAGGGCTCCGGTGCGGTTATTTCTTATAGGGATTTTTAGGTAGCCTTGGCATGTGTTGAAGGCTGCCGTGGTGGCTTAATGAGTTAGTGAGTAAACACGATGCCTAGCTGGTCTTAGCACTTGTTTATTATTTCGTTTTGTTACTTATGAAACGAATGTTTCTGATTTTGATTTGCTTTATCGTCCATGACACTTGGATGCATGGGTTGAATTGATGTGGTTGTTTAGACCGGTGATACAAATTGGGCTTTGGCGGGGTGTACTTTTGCAATCAAATCCTAGGTGGCAACATGCCTACCACTTATTCGGATGGCACAACATACCACGTGGCTTGGCGAGATGTTGCAAAGGTCATTATGGCGGACTCTTACCGTACATATACCACTCTTGTTATAAGCGACTTATAATATCCTGCATTTGTTTTATATATCGGTGTATTTTCCATGAATGATAATACAAAACACTAGGTACTCTGTGAGCTCCATATCCGCACTAGAGTTGTTTACATTTATGACTCTCTTTGGTCGACCTTAGGAGGTGAGCGGTGGTTGCGAGGTTCTAAGAGAAAGTTACAAACACACCTAAATCGTACCTAACAAATCTTTGGGGTCTTGCATAATAAGGGCATATCAGGGGATTATAAAATCACATACAAGTGTCCACAAGTACCAAAACAATCGGAGTTGTATGGTGATTGCGGAGTATGGGTGTGCATTATTTTGTACAGATTGCTCGTAACCGACCTCTGGAAGTAGATGAATCTCTTGACGACTTTAGCTTACCGTGAACGGATGCTTGAATATACGGAAGCACAAGGTTGAATACATAATTTGATAGCGGTATTTCAAGGTACTATCCTTAATGTCCGTTTGACCCATAATTATTATCTAATGTTGACATGTGAAGTATTTTTCTTTTAATGTATCTGTAGGTATTTTACTTCTATTATATATTTGTCGATTATTATAATATTTTTTAACTCAACGACACTTCTTTAGTTAATACCGTGCACATATACAAAAAGCCTATGCTTTGCAAACCACTTCTATATATTATGGGTTATGTATACTTTATTAATTTATTTGGTATATACTAGCGAATTTAATATTTGGTTGCCTATAGTACATTCGGTACATGTCGATGAGTGTGTAAATACTCATCATTTTGGTCAATCTGAGGCAAAACATTTAAAACACTCGAAAATGCATCAAAATCTGAAAATATCTCAAAATTGTGTTTTATATGTTTCGGATGCAAAATTATCGAAAACAAATGAAAAAGCGAACAAAGTTAGCATAATTTGCGAGTTTAGTTCCCAAGTTTCAAAAAAATGGCAAAACAAGTCCCGAGATTTTCAAAATGGAAAATATTATTTATGGCCCGTGGTTAATAAAGTTCGTCATTTATGGTCCTTATAATATTTTTGGAAAATTACATAATGGTCCTGGATTTTCGAATTAACACTTTTGGTCCCTAAAGTCTCACATGGATTCAATATTCGTCTAGTCCAAGTTATTAACTAAAACCCAAAATAAAATACCCAATCCCAAACCCAACAAACCCGAGCCCAATACCCATTTACCTATCCAACCCGAGTCAAACCTAATACGGTCAATGGTTAATAACCACTTCCCCTTTGTCTTTACCCCCATTTCCGCATGAATAACACAAACCAGACACACAATAAAAACCCCCACTCCCGACATATCCCTTTCACCACACTACCCCGACAAACTCCTTTCAACCCACTCTCTTCCTTGCAAATCCACCACTAACCCGCACTTCTACGACAAATCCCACATCCCATCCCCATTGGATGGCAGTGGGCAGCGCGCGTGTTTTGTTTTGTTTATCTCATACGAAGACAAAAGAGAAGAAAGAGACCAAGACCTAGTAGTATAAATAGAGAGCTTATGTAGCCATGATAAGGCATGAGGATTTTTAGCTTTAATTTAGTTTCGGTAGTCTAAAATTTAATGTAATGTTTTATTTTTATGAATGAAAAAGTTTTCTACTTACATTTTACTTATCGCTCATCGATCAAATAAGCACTTTTGCGCTTATTTGCTTATTGCTATTTAACATTTGTTCTAAAGCCTCATTTTAGTTGCAAGTTAGTTTATAAAAGAAAATCCTAGCTCAAACTTTCAAGAAAAAATCGGTTTTAAGTGTTTTCCACCCATAAAGGGTGTTCGGTTCGAGTTAAAAGCGAAATCAAAACCCTTTTACCCATTTTGACTTGTGTAGTCAACTTGCTTTTCAAGTCTTTAGTTAGTTTTATAATGACTTAACCTATTCTACCAAGTTTTACAAAGTTTGAAGACTAAAAAAAAAAAACCGTTTTCGTCAAAAAAAACACTTGAGAATAAGCATTATCATTTCTTTGTTCCAAGGACTTTTTCGAGCTTGTTCACCATCACAAACTTTTCAAATTTGTTTTACTTGCATCTCTTCATGCCCATCTAGATATAGGATTAGCTTATTTGCCACTAGATTAGTTTTAGTTAGCTTAAAATTGCTTTCGCAAAAGTGCCATTTGCCCATTTAGGTTCGGTCCGTGACGATAATGGCCCAGTGGCTCCACTTTTAGATTTTTAATTTGCTTATTACTTAGCTTTAGACTCTAAAATTTGGTATACATAGTATTTAGTAGGTTAGCTAGATGATGATATTTTTTATAATTTTTAGTTGTAACTTTTTAGTGGCTTATTGCACCCTTGAAATCACCCCCTTAAGCTGATTCGTTGCTGCATTACAGCAGCCTTCATAGGAGAGTGTAGGTACCTTTTTCCAGCTTATTAGTGGCTTCTCTTTTAGCTTATTTCATTAGTAGCTTTTTAGATAGTATAGATTAGGTGTAGTAGTCTTTAGCTCATTTAATGCTTATTAGTGCTTATTAACAGCTTTTCCATTGCTTATTTCCTCTTTTCTAGCTTAGGACTTTCCTAGTTAAGCTAGCTTTTTCCAACTGCTTATCATACTCATTCCCTTTTCTTGTCTGTTCCTTAGCTTATTTTAGTTATTACTTATGCAAGATAGCTTATTTCCTCTTAATATTGCTTATTCATTGCTTCTTTGTAGCTTCTAGTTTGTAAAGAAAAAAAGAAAAGTTGTTTGTTCTTGCTCTTCTGTCCAAAACAGTAAGCAATAAGCAGTCCAACCTGCTTATTGCATGTTTTCATAAGTCAAGTTTTTAAGAAAAGATTGCTTATTTCATTTCCTTTTTAAGCTGCAAAAGAAAAAAAATCAAAAAGCCCGATGTGGCGGGGAATCGAACACAGGTCACTTGATTAACATTCAACTCAACACAACACACTCCCACCAGTTATGCCCTTGGGTCTTTCTTGTTATAGTTTGCACAAACAATTCACTTAAGGCCTTTTTCTTTTATAAGCTACAACCCTTTGTTTTGCTTATTAGTAGCTTATCCCATTTAGCTTTTACAATTTCTTATTTTTCCTAGTTCTAATCAAGTTAAGGCATTTTATGCAAAATTTGGCATTTTTCCTAAATGTTTTAGTATTTTTAATAATTAATTTCTTAGTGTATAGTATTTAATTCATAATAAAAATATAAAAGTAAAAAAATATAAATCTTTTTCTAAAATTTCTTTTGTCATATATTAAGTAAGAAAATTGTTTTTACACTCGTGGGACTTTTATTTCACAAATTTTACGTTTTACTTTGCGACTCGTAATTTTTACATATAACGCGTTTTCATTCTAGGTCACGTTTTTAGATAATTTAAGTTTACGTTTTAATTAAAATAGTTTATTTAAGTTATTTTGTTTTATAAATCTAGAAAAACATCATTTTAAAAATAGTGATAGCGTTTATTTAATATATTTTAGCTTTTTAATTTTCTTTAATTTGCATTTAAGTCGCTGTAATTTACAAACTTTTTCTTTAGTTATAATTATTCCAAATCCGCAAACCTTTTCCTGTTCAATATTCACCCGATCACAGATTCGTTGTATTACAGTTTACACACCTCGTTGGGACTTAACGACTCGGGGAAACACTAAACTCCTCTTGATCTTCATTGCATTGGTGTCTGAACTATTTTAAGTTTCTTACGGTTAGCCATTCACAAGTGGCTAGCTTGTGTGAGATAACTTGACGGTTTGGCACCAATCAATGTCCTTAAATGTCTTCTTTTGCCAATCTCTTTCTTCAATACAAATCTTTCTTAATTTGTTTAACAACATCTTTCTTTCTTCTTTTTATCTATTCACTTCATATCTTTATCCCAATCTTTACGCTTTTGTTTAACAAAATGTCCGACTATATCCCTTTGGATGTTCAACTAGATATCATTCGCAGCTACCTCCTAAGTCTATACTCCACCACGTAGTGTTTGCAAGTTATGGAAGGCTAGTATAGATTGTGGTTTTCATCTCTAATTACGGTGTTCGTCGTAACGATGAGTGTTTTTACGCTAACATTTGATCGGTCACAAAGGTTTTATGTTTGCTTTTAATGAGCAAGTGACCGAGTGCGGTGCCGTCTGATTTAATGCTTTCATCTATGATTGCAGTTGGCAATTCTCATGGTCTTCGTGTTTTGTTTATGGCTCTAATCTAATGTCATTATTTGGAACCCGAAATCCAAAAATCACTTGCGTACATGTCTGTTTTACGCATCAAATTGAATGT
The DNA here is from genome assembly GCA_022545495.1 of Chrysanthemum lavandulifolium. Classification (NCBI taxonomy): domain Eukaryota; kingdom Viridiplantae; phylum Streptophyta; class Magnoliopsida; order Asterales; family Asteraceae; genus Chrysanthemum; species Chrysanthemum lavandulifolium. The sequence goes on along the minus strand of CM040242.1, from coordinate 98,377,663 downwards.
AAAAGATTTGTTTTGGTTTTGTCGTCCGTCCGGACACTCTTGACCGACGATCGTGAAGGTCTCTATCCTGTTTTCAAAGTGGTTTACGGTATGTTTCGTCTTTTCTTTCAACTCGTTAAGGTGGACATGCCTTGAAAATTTCCACCCTCGTGAAACTATCAAATTGAAACGTCAAAGTCGAGCGGTTGTCGGTCATTTTATCTATTGAATTTGGAGTGAAAAGTTAACTAATGAGGACGGTGTTACATACAAGATTTATATGTTGATTTCGTTTGATTTGGTAACCAACCAATTTAAAGTTATAGACCTTCAACAGATTTTAAAAATGAACTCCAGTTCCATTCTATGTTTTCGATCTTGGAACCTCTCTAGTGATTTCGGTATGATCATTGATGAAGATATGCCATTGTTTTGTGGATGGGTGTTGGGCGTGAATGGTTTTGCCATAAGATCATGTAGAAGCCTCTTTGCCATCCCACCATATTATCTCATTCGTTTGCTTGGGTTTACAAAGGATCGGGCTCCAATAGTGGAAGCGTACTGGCAACCATTTGGGTCACTCGCTATTCTGTTCAACAAAGAACTTGAATTATTTGTCGGCATGGGAATTTTAGGAGATCTGGGATCTTTCTACATCGCCCCATACAAAGAATCTTTTCTTTTGTTAAATCATCTGATCGTATTGTCTATAGTATGTTTTATTTATAACTTACCATTCTATTCATGTTCCTTTTAAACATTATCACTTGAATTGGTTAATGATATATCAATGCCATTTTCAACAGTTTGTTCGGTGAAGTTACGGATCGAGCTAAATGGGAATGAAGGTTTGTGGTTTTAGTCTGTTTGCGTGTGGGAAGGAAGCATTGGATTGTTTAGATTTTTAAGTAGTCGATGAATGTTATCAATTAAGTGGTAATATAATATGTAACAATTAAAGTTATAACCATGTAGTAATCGTAATATGTAGTTGGTTATGCGTATCAAGCGTTGTATGTCAAGCGTATTTACTATTTCATCTCTTACGTTATCCCATTATCCATTTTTTTAATCGGCCAACAAGCGGTTGTTACCCAAAATAATTTTGGCAAACTAATTTTGTTCTTAGGGCAACTTCTTTCCATATGGACTACTTTTATAAACCCACGACTCCTTACAGGCGTACATTTCGTATTCTACAACCTACTTATAACTACCAACTTGAGACAATGCACACTTCCAAAAATAGAGGTTTAACATTCAACACTAGTACAAATTAACTAGCGGTTGTAAGTTTACTACAAGCGATGGTAAGCGACCGTCCTGTCACCCGACAAAAGCGAAGAGTAAAAAACTAGCAGTTTTAACTTAATTTAATAATCGAGCATAAAAGCGTTGTAGCATTTCTTTTATGTTTACAAAGGTCGTATAAAGCTCAAAATAATCCACTCAAACGAATGTCACTCTGCACATCTGATAACCTGATGCCGTTGTTAAGATGTTCTTTAAAAAATAATCCAAGTGAAGATGTTGATGTTTTTAGAATGAGTGATGGTCTTTAAAATTGTTTCGTCCATTAACATACAAATCTGTTTTAAATCCCATTTTAGCGAAGGATCTACTATAGAAGGTGACTAAACGAACACAACCTAGTACTCCTTAAGAAGAATAATAATTAACGAACAATTATTCTCACTAAACACCTCGATATGTTGTTAATACACGAATACTCTGAATAGTATTGCCGTTTACAACCTTGAAGTGTATCGACTCTAGATATCACCAAAACTTATATAGAACTCAAACCTAGGACCTCCTTTAATAGGATAAGGAGTCCTTTACAAAATACACTAAGTATTGTACAAGATAAATATACTTACAATACTTATCTAATACAAAACATCCTACCGAAGACATTCTAGAATATTACATATTCATCCCACACAATCATACTAGCAGTGACAAGTACATTAGTAGTGGTACGCGACTTTTACTGCCACTGGTTTGTGTTTTGTTTCTCTATTCTTTTCCATTGGCTTTCCGGTGGCTTTTCGGTCGGTTCTTTTGCCTTTATCCTTTTCTTGAAGGAGTTCGGTGGCTTGCTTCCTCGTGGCCCAGATTGATCGACCCATCGTATTCCCCGAGGAATTAGATAGGCCTTTCAACTTCAATGGGCCTTTTAGGGGGTTTCCCGTCTAAATACGCCCCTCTACGCGGTACAAGAAGGGCTTTTGGTAAGTTGCCTGACTTTCTTAGGGAAGTTTCTTGTTGGAAGGGGCTGGTTTACGTACTCGTTGCCCCTAACTTCCTTTTGTCGCCCTTCCCTACGGGATCCATCTCCCGAACACATTTTGTCACTCCCATGACCCAATTCCCATGATTTATTTCTTTCTTCCGCTCTCGAACGGCGAGGTTAAGAAGGAAATGCCTGCACTTTCAAGATCCCATATTGCTAATGAGAATCTAATAGGTTTAAAATACCACCTTTGGTATGCATATGGTCCTGGCAGACTACCACCACGTGAATGGACATGGGTTTTGGGTGAAGGTGTGTTGTGGATGCTTTCATGGAGATGGGTTATTAGTCGTCATTTTAGAACGACTAAGCATTATTAGTAGTCATTTTAGAACATGTTTCGATTGTCATGACATCGACTTTGCGCTTTTTGGGGGTAAAGGTTTAGGCTATGTATGGGTTGTTTGGAAGCGGCCGTGCGTAACAACGAGTTGTTGTTGACGTCCGTATGTATTCTTTTTGTACCGTGTACCATCGGTATCTTTTTCTCGAATAACATCTTCAACTTCTCTTTTGTTTTTAAAATATTCCGGTTGCACGATTTGCGGTGGAAATATTTTGTAGGTGAAGGAATGGTTCCTTTTTGCTTTTTGGACTTTCCCCACGATTTACCTCGCGTATTTATAGCGAGGATTTTCTTGTTCGTGCATGCGTTATCATTAATTTTCATTAACTTTTTGTGGGTAGGCACGTGCCTAGGCTCTACATTGTTGCTCTATATTTGACAAAAAATACTTGAGAAGGGCGTGAATCTTTACATGCGATTTTCTCTCCTTTTGCTATTTGAATATAAATGATTACGTAAACACAAACAAATTTGCTTTTGCGAGGAAACTAGCGGTGGTTTATGCGACACTAGGAGTTGGTACAACGACGTTAGCGATGGTTAAACGGACGTTAGCGATGGTTGAGGATTTACGTGAAACGGACTTAAGAATTTGTTCAAAACCTTTAGCCTCCTTTCGCGGCGTGATTATAACTCTTAATCGAGTTTGTATCCCCAATTCATTCCAAATTAATTTGTACTAAAAACTTACTTTTTAACACTTGTAGCAGTTGTTACTAATTTTTGGCGCATACATCCCCAATTGTCTTTGTTAAAATTATGTCTTTTTATTTTTATAATTTTTGTATTTATTTAATTTTTTAATGATATTATAAGGGTTGTTATTCTAACACATAAATAAGCATGTAACTCAACACGTCATCATATTCTATTATCGAGGCATAAAATTCTTACTACCATTATTAATCGTCTCATACTCTCATTGGCTTGCATTCCCGGACAAGTTACCACCCACACTATGACTTTTTTTAACTAAATAAAATTTCATCTTCATATTATTACTTTATTAGTAAATTTTTATTTTGTAAAGTGACTTACTATCTCGAACACGGTTTGAATAACTACAAAACAAATATATACTAGTAACATAAAAGGATCACATCCATAGGTTAACATGACATACTATTTTTTCAAATATTTTTAAGGCGAGTTTGCTAGTGCATAGCTAGCAAATGTTACTTTGGGCACCTAATTTGTGTACTCATGGCAACTATACTTTGGGCAACTAAATTGTGTACTCATGGAAACTAGTTTAAATAGTAGTACTTTTAGTCAAGTGGTGATGTATGCAACAAGGGGTTGGGGTTTGACTGGATTTAATTTACATCTTTCTATATCTTTAAACTATTTTTATGACTAGTTTGCTAGTGCATACCTAGCAAATGGTACTTTGGGCAACTAAATAGTGTACTCATTGCAACTAGTTTACGTAGTAGTACTTTTAGTCAAGTGGTGATGTATGCAACAACGGGATGGAGTTTCACTGGATTTAATTTACATCTTTCTATTTTTTTAAACTATTTTTATGACTAGTTTGCTAGTGCATACCTAGCAAATGGTACTTTGGGCAACTAAATAGTGTACTCATGGCAACTAGTTTACGTAGTAGTACTTTTAGTCAAGTGGTGATGTATGCAACAAGGGGCTGGGGTTTCACTGGATTTAATTTACATCTTTCTAATTTTTGAAACTATTTTTATGACGACTTTGCTAGTGCATAGCTAGCAAATGGTACTTTGGGCAACTTAATAGTGTACTCATGGATAAGGAGTCCTTTACAAAATACACTAAGTACTGTACAAGATAAATATACTTACAATACTTATCTAATACAAAACATCCTACCGAAGACATTCTAGAATATTACATATTCATCCTCACAATCATACTAGCGGTGACAAGTACATTAGCGTTAGTGCGCGACTTTTCGCTGCCATTGGTTTGTGTATTGCTTACACTCTTCTTTTCCATTGGCTTTCCGGTGCGGGTCTTTTGCCTTTATCCTTTCCTTGAAGGAGTTCGTGACATGCTTCCTCGTGGCCCGGCGTATTGATTAACCCATGGGATTCCCGAGGAATTAGATAGGCCTTTCAACTTTAATGGGCCTTTCGGGGTTTCCCTAAATCGCCCTCTGCAGCGGTATAGGAAGGGCTTTTGGTAATGTAGCTTCCCAACCCGCGCGGGTTTTATTTTATCGACGCGCAAGTGGTTATTTTCCTTAGACCCGGTCTATCAACGAGATATCCACAATTCGTAGAGCGCACTTGAATGGGGCGGGTTGCACCAACGAGAGGAAGAAGGCATAGCTTTCATCCTCGGTTGTTTGACTTTCTTAGGAAAGTTTCTTGTTAGTTAGGGGATGGTTTACATATTTCGTTGCCCTAACTTCCTTTTGTCGCCCTTCCTACGGGACCCATCTCGCCGAACATATATTATCACTCCATGACCCAATTCCATGATTTATTTCCTTCTTCCGCTCTCGAGCGCCGAGGGTTCTGAAGGAAATGCTGTAATTCAAGACCCCATATTGCTAATGAGAGTCGCTAGGTTTAAACACCACCTTTGGTATGCATATGGTCTGGCGGACTACCACAACTTGAATGGACATTGGTTTTAGGTGAAGGTGTCTTTGTTGATGTTCGCGGAGATGGGTTATTAGTCGTCATTTAGAGCGACTAAGCGTTATTAGTAGTCATTTTAAAACATGTTTTAGTTGTCGTGACATCGACTTTGCGCTTTTTGGGGAGGGGTAAAGGTTTAGGCTATGTATGAAATTTGTTTGGAAGCGGCCGTGCGTAACAACGAGTTGTTGTTGACGTCCGTATGTATTCTTTTGTCTTGTGTACCATCGGTATCTTTTTTGAATAACATCTTCAACTTCTCTTCCGTTTTTAAAATATTCCGGTTGCACGATTTGCGGTGGCAATATTTTGTAGGTGAAGGAATGGTTCTTTTTTTTGCTTTTTCGGACTTTCCTTGATTTACCTCGCTTATTTATAGCGAGGATTTTTATTCGTGCAAGCGTTATCATTAATTTTCATTAAGCTGTTTTGTGGGTAGGCACGTGCTGAGCTCGGAAACTTTATTCTTTGCTATATTTGACATAAAATTACTTGGGAAGAATGTGAATCTTTACATGCAGATTTTCTCTCCTTTTTGGTATTTGAATATAAATGATTACGTAAACACAAACAAATTTGCTTATTGCGAGGAAACTAGGGGTGGTTTTTGCGACACTAGGTGTGGGTAAAATGACGTTAGCAGTGGTAAGATCGACGTTAGCAGTGGTTGGGGATTTACCTATGAACAGACTTAAGAATTTGTTCAAAACCTTTAGCCTCCTTTCGCGGCAGCAGTTGTAACTCTTAATCGAGTTTGTATCCCCATAAATAAGCATGTAACTCAACACGTCATCATATTCTATTATCGAGACAACAAAATTTTGACTACCATTATTAATCTTCTCATACACTCATTGGCTTGCATTCCCCAAACAAGTTACCCACCCACACTATGACTTTTGTTTTAACTAAATAAAATTTCATCTTCATATTACTACTTTATTAGTAATTTTTTTTTTTTTGTAAAGTGACTAACTATCTCGAACACAGTTTGAATAACTACGCAAACAAATATATACTAGTAACATAAAAGGGATCACATCATAGGTTAACATGACATACAGACTATACAAAGATGAGATAAGTGACTCCAAAATGGATAATTGACTTCCATGTAGTTATAACAAAGCACATCAAACACTCCAACTTTTCAATTAAACCATTCACTCTTTAACAGTCATGTTTTCTAAACCAAGTACGAAGGCGATCCTCATTTGCATCCTTAAGGTGATTAACGTTTCCGAACCGCATAAAGCTCCACTTCGCTATCATTTGTTGTCTCACGGTTGAGCCCTTCATTTCAACAACAATGATCTTGTAGGATAGGATTTCACATACACACTAAACCATAAGCACAAGTAGGGTATAAAGGTGACTTTAGAGAGAAAGTTAGAGGTTTAGGGAACTTTAGTGAGAAGAAAATTCTTATTATGAGCTCCAACTCTCTACCTTGGAAGGTAGAGAGTATTTATAGTCTTACAATAAGCGCCACACATCGGTACGTGGATCGGGCATCTGATGGGTAAAGACCGTCCAGTCCTCCACGGTGTTACTAAACTAAATACTACTTAACTTAAAATAACTACGACTACGAGCTTTCTAACGATTACATATACTTGAGGTGACCGACTCTTTAATACGGAATTTCTAATTCCTAACAATCTCCCAAGGAGGTCACCTCAATCATGTACTAAAATTACATTGAATACAACCGGATATGGCATTAAAGATCGTTCTTGCATTCTTGATGTAGTACTTGGCTCAAGCTCGTAGACATAGATTCTTCTCATTGCATGTTTGGTTAATCCAAGTGGAGGTCTTTCTTGATCCATGTGATGATACTTTTGAGCCGACTTTTGAGATCATCACTAACAAAATCTCGAGACATCCATTGTGGTGTTGGTATTATGTGATGTTGTGACTTTCGGACCGACATGCTCACATTACGGATCATGATATCTTCTCAGAGAGTAGCGGAAGCTTTCGTTGATTCATGATATTGGCGGCGTAGCGAAGCATGGGGTGAAAATATCGAGTCATTGATGTACTTATCATGATTTCTTGAGAAATGAATGTATTGTGTGAGCATGCGGCAATGGATTGACCGCTTCATTACGATCGACTACAAGCGTCGGGTGTACACGCATACAACGATTAGCAATAAAGCACACGAAAGTGTCTTTGATCACTTCGTTGAATTGAGGTACACGGCCCACGGTTCCCGTTGATCGATACAAATCTTACTGTGATCGGTATAATTCGAAGAATTTCCTTGATAGGGTTTCGCGTTGCTCTAGTGTTCTCAAACCGGGCGTCTCAAAGAAGACAACACGGAGTGAGTGAACCGGCGACTAGAAATTCAGCGATTGATGAAAAGATATTTGAAAAACAATCGTGTATTGCTCAATAGAAATTGTTTTGCAATACAACGAAGGTTTTAATGAACATCAACTATCAATCATAAAACACCTTTTGATTTGAAATATCCGTACGGTCGATTTGCTAAAGAAAAGAGTTTTTAAGCACAACGACCGGTTTTCAAAGGTATCCGTCAATCCATAACACGAACGAGATTGATTCAAAGATTGAATCGCCCCATTGTTTCTGTTCGGTTGTCACATGGTTGATCTATTTGATAGATCTCACATGCCACCCACGAGGAGCTTGTTTGATGTTGGCTCGAAGGCTTTCCATCTTCATTGTGAATATGTAAACACATCACTCGGATGTTACGGCAATACCACAAGGATAATCGTGGGACTCAAGATATAATCTCTCTTTCCACATTGTGTAAAAGCAGAGAGTCTTCATTGAAAGTGTCCTAATGAGATTTATTGATGATCTCGTGGCTCTAGACTCAATATGTGCATATTTGGATCACATGCGGAGACTAGGGAGAGGTCTCTTCTTCAATATCAACAATCTCTAAGAGAAAGTCGATAGATAATGTCGGTTCCCGTGAGAATGAAACAAGTCCTTTTAAGAGGAACTTGAGTGGTTTGGAAAGTTGAAGTGTTGTCGTCATTGGGTCCATGACATCTTGTCTTCAATACCGATGTTACCATCGGTAGCATATGAATTGAACCGGTTTACGCCCTACGGTTGAATATATGGAGGGCTATTTGTTTTCACCCTTTTCTCATTCAATTCTTTTAATTCTTCAACCCCTTGATGCTTACCAAGACTTCATAGCTAGAACCTTGTTGGGTTTATTCGATTACTAGCTCGGTCTCGATCCGCACTCTTCCCATATCTCATTTTCTCCTTTTATCATCATACCTAAGAACTTTACACTAACTAGTGGATAGTCCTGGGTAGATCCCTCGGTTACGGCGGATCATGGGAACACATACCTAACCTTATCATCCTTATATCACCGTACATAAAGTAAAGTTGGCGGTCTATTTGGTATTGTTCATACGCCATTGGAACCAATTGAAAACCATTTGAAAATCAATCCGGATGCTTAAGATGTATTATCAAAGCATTTTGTACTGAAATGTTTTGATATTTTTAGAACAAGAGCTCCCCTCAACATGTGCATCAAGTGATTGAAATAGTTTTGCACACGGAGGCAAGAGAAAGAGTTATCTTCTTTGAAATCCATTTTCTAAAGATATCAACATCACTTCCTAATCAAAACAAGTAGATAAAGCATTTTTGGGAAGGATGAGGTTTTCATAAGTTTGCTCCCCTCGATATGTGCCTCGAGATTTGAAAAGAGTTTTGCACATACTAGAGGAACTGCACATTGAGATAAGTGATCACGTTTCAAATCATAGGTTTAAGATAGATGCTCCCCTCAACATGTGCATGGAAAATTTGAAATCGTTTGTCACATGTGGGAAGGAGAGCATGTACATCCTTATAAAACCATTTACGAATTATCGGTTTAAATCCAATTTAAATCACACATTCTCCCCGATCACAATTATCAAATCATTTGAGATTTGTGATCTCTTATAGATTTAAATTGATTTTGAAAGCTTTTAAGGAGAATTGTGACTTGATTATGAAAGCGTTTCAAGCGATAAGGATCGGATATTAAGACTTTAAACTCCATTGATAAAACATGCATGATTATATCTTTTGAAAACAATTGAATGACAAATAACATTTTAATTTAATTGAAATCATTCTCCCCTCAATCAATGACATAGGTTGTTGATTGAGAGATAGATATTTTGACAAATAAGTCCAGATGATTATCAAAAATAGAGTCAAGTTATTTTTCAAAACAATTAGTTATTTAGCGGATAAATGTTTATAGAATCGAGCATGGAATTTTGAAAACATGATAAAGTATGGCTCTATTCTTTCTTTGAAAAGCGGGTTCTTGCTGAAATGACAATAAACCATTTTTCTCTTTCTCCCAAAAATAATTTTTGATTCTTTTTTTTTTTTTTTTTTTTTTTTTTTTTTTAAGAATTGAACAACATCTAAAGTCCGTGTCATTCTTTGAATGACGGCACAAAAACCGTAGATATTGTCGAACCGACAAAAAACATAACAAATTGACAATATTTTTGAAGATTTTTGAATTTTTGATTTTTATGGATTTTGAAGGTTTTATATTTTTCTATTTGATTTTGAGGGTTTTATAATTTTGTATTTTGTTTTTCGAATAGATATATACAAGAGATAGATGAAGATAGACCTTTACTCCTCGTCTTCCTCACGAAGGCGTTTGAGTGTATCTGGTTGAAGGCTTTTCAAGCCAAGGCGTGGAAGAATAAACTCAAGCGTTCTCTTGGAAGAGCTTTGGTGAAGATGTCGCTAGCGGTATTCGAGACCTCACAAAATAGAGTTCCACCACACCTTTTCCACTTGTTCCACGATGAAATGATGTCGAATGTCGATATGCTTAGCTCTTGAGTGTTGAGCGTTATTGCATGAAAGAGCAATAGCACTTTTATTATCACGATCTGAGAGGATTTTGTTGAATACAAAGCCATAGTCGAGATAATTGGGATCTCATCCATAGGATTTGAGCACAACACGATGACATGGCTATGTATTCAGCCTCTGTAGAGGAAATAGAAGTGCTCATTTGCTTCTTTGAAGACCGACTCACAAGCTTATCACCCAAAAGCGAGCACCTCGGGCGTGCTTGACGAGTATCTTGACATCTGCATGATCGGCATCTGCATAGGTGTTAGTGACATACCGGTGTCCTTGGTGCCAAAGTCCCATATTGATGGTTCCTTGGAATACCGAAGACCCGTTTAAGCGCTTCAAGGTGCTTTTAGTAGGCTTAGCACGGTATCTAGCACACATGCAAGCAATGAACAAGATGTACGGTCTACTAGGCGTGAGGTACATCGAGGATCCAATCATACTACGATATTTCGTTTGGTCTACCATGATCCTGAGAGGTCCTCATCTAGTTTGGTTCGATCAATCATGGGAGTGTCAGCGAGGTCACTTGAATCAAATCCAAATTTCTTTAAGATCTCGGTTGCATATTTAGATTGATTTATGAAAATGCCTCGGGACTTTGTGAAATTTGTAATCCCAAGAAAAATGACATTTGTCCCATCATTGACATTTGAAATTTTGAACTCATTTCATTTGAAAACGATCACACTCATTGGGGTCGATCGAGGCAAAGATGATATCATCAACATAAATTTGAGCGTGAATTAAATGTATGCGACTTCACGGTGAACAATGTTGGATCAATTGCTCCTTTGCTAAATCCGGTAGATAGAAGAAACTTTGATAGTGTATCATACCATGCCCTTGGAGCTTGCTTTAAACCGTAAAGAGCCTTCTTCAAGCGATAAGCGTGAGTAGGATGCTCTTGATTCACAAATCCTTCCGGTTGGGCGGCGTGAGCGACTTCTTTAAGATCTCCGTTCGAAATGTCGTCTTTACATCCATCGATAGACTACCATGTTCTTACTAGCATTAGCCAAAAGATTACGATTGCCTCGATTCGAACAGCAGGAGCAAAAGATTCTTCAAAGTCAATACCCTCCTCTTGGCGGTATCCTTTAGCAACTAATCGAGCCTTGTTCTTCAACACATCACCATGCTCATCAAGTTTCACTTTGAAGATCCATTTAAGAGCAATAATCATAGCACAATCTGGGCGGTACTAACTCCCATACATCAAGTCGATCAAACTCATGAATTTCATCTTGCATGGCATTGAACCGACTATCTTCATTCATGGCGGTTTTAACATCTTTTGGTTCGATCTTAGAAGTACGGAGTTGAAGAAGCACCATAAGGCATCGGTTGCAAGTTGTTTCCGTGTGGATCTTTGGGCGAGAGGATTTCCAATGATGTTGTCTAATGGATGATCGTGAGTCCATTTTCTAAGGTGTTCATGTGGTAGTTGTTGAGGGATGAAGTAGCAGAGTCGATGTCTCTGAAGAAGATGGTTCGATGAAGATTCGGGAGCAAATATGTTTTCAAATGGAGCATCTTCGGGGGTAGCAAAGGATTAACTTCATCATTGATGCGAAGCAGTTCCATGATGTACATTTGAAGAATGATGATTTGTTGATGAGGCGAAGGATCGGCGGGCTTCTTGACTTAATGATATTGAGGCGAAGGATTGACTTCAATCACGGGAATATGAGCGACCTCTGTTGTAGGAATCGACACCTCATTAGTACTTGGCTCATAAAGTTCATCAAACATAGGATCAAACAATTTCTTTAAATCATCTTGGATGGAGGTACATATGGAGTTCTTTGGAGAAGAATTAGGTACAAGGATGAACCAATGGAATTTGTTTTGAAGTGCGGGTCTGGCTGGATTGTCCGAGAGCCATTTGACGATCGACTCATCAAGCGTAACGTGAATTGTTTCCATGATATTTCGGGTTCTTTTGTTGTAGATTCGGTATCCCTTTTGTTTGGTGCATACCTACAAATACTCCAATGTCGCTTTAGCTCTAAGTTTGCCTAAGTCTTGACCCTCATTAGTTGGATAACACAATGCACCAAACACACGAAGGAAAGAGATTAGGTTTTACATTGTGGACAAGTTCATATGGAGTTTTCCATGAGCAGTGTGAATCGAGGAGCGATTTTGTGTGTAGCATGCGGTGGCAATAGCTTGACCCGGAGAAACATTGGAACCTTTGAGTAAATCGGCATTGTTCTAGCGGCTTCTACAAGAGTTCGATTTAGTCTTTCAACTACACCGTTACATTGAGGAGTTCGTGGAACACTTCTTTGATGGTGATTCCAACGCTTTCATAAAATTCACTAAGTTGTTTGTTAACAAACTCGGTTCCATTATACATTCGGATAATTACGGCGGTTTTGTTAAGTCGAACTGCATTTGTTTGATGAGTTTGATGATGATATCGAGTTTCATCCTTTGTCCTTAAGAACTTGACCGGTGAATCTAGAGTAATCATCAACCACAACTAACACATATTTCTTCCAAAGATATTACGCACTCTCATTGGTCCACATAAATCCATATGAATTGTATGAAGAACACGTGACGAGTTAGTAGGTTTGGGTTTATGGGCATACTTCTTGCTTTTTCCCAATTGACATCTTTGAACAAAGATGATCCTTTTCATACTTGAGTCTAGGTAAACCTACAACTAAGTCCTTTACGGAGAGATCATTGATGGTGCGAAGTTCAAGTGATTGAGGCAGCGATGCCATAACCATGACTTTGTTTTAGAAGCCTTTTGACAAGCAAATTGGAGAAGACTTCATCATATCTTCGATAGAGATGGTGTATAGATTTGAACCACGTGAACCTCTTAAAAGTTCCTTACCATCAAGTTCTCTAACGAAGCAGTGTGTGTTTTCGAAGGCTACTTCTAGATCGAGAATCGCGAATTGACCAACAGAGAACAAGTTATGACCAAGACCTTCTACATAGTAAACCACGGAGATAACACTTTTGCCAACAACATAATCTCCATAACCCATAATTGCACCGAAATGATCATTCCGAATCTAAGCGTCGATGAATTTGCTCACGAAGTTCATGAGCCACGACCGTCGCCATGATCATATGCTTGGAACGACTGAGTCCGGTACCACGAGCGATTTGAGCGATCTGCGGTTGAACCTGAGACAAGAATGGATAAGCTGGATAATTGGGATCCCCATGCAAGAATGGGTTCCATTTGGTTAGTAACAATGGTTGGAACACCCACATAAGAAATAGAAGCATTCATATTACAAATTGAATCAATGGAGTTATTATGAATAGATGCGATACTAGTGTCGTATTTGCCCTATTTAAAGTATGTTCACTTCTTAAGGAATAGTTCTACCGATGAGGCATCCATTTTCTAGTGGGCATTGTCGATTAACCTTATGGCCACCGGTATCCATTGATAACCTATCTTACTAAATGTTCTTCTGTGGGCTTCCTTATTTTCTAACTTTCTTTCGCCTTTGCCTTTTGCCTTCTTAGCATGATATTTTGCATTAATGAGTTAATTGGGGATTTGTGACATTAGACAAGACATTCACACCACATTCATGATAAGAAGCATAATTCAAGCGAGACATCATTACAAGGTTTGCAAATAGTATCGAATTGAATTAATTACGATGCGCCTATGGCTAATACTAGAATCAACACGATTCGTTTTATTGACTCAAACTTAAGGTTCCTAGGTTGGTCTTCTACTCTCTTCCAATGCACATTCTTAGCTTGCGAGGTCTGTCATTCCTTGTATTGTCTTGAGACTTTGACACCTTGCTTTAATGTCATGATTACTCTGTAGAGGAATGGGAACATTAGTTGGTTTTGCTACTCTTTGCTTCTCTGTTTAGATGTCTTTGGGATCTGAACTACATGCGAGCACACTAAGGTTCACTTTCTTAACACTAGAAGTCTTTGGGATTTGTAATTCTAGAAGGCACACAAGAGTTCGCTTTCTTAGCTTTATGAGATCTGGAATCGAACTACTTGAAGGCACACTAAGGTTCACATTCAAAACATCGGGCATCGAATGGATATTATACTTGGCACTAGGCATCGAACACGGAATCAAAGGATTAACTCTCTCACCTAAGGACTTAGGGCATATTGTGATTAAGCATTCTAGAATTTCTTGAGATCGTTTGGCATATAAACATGCATGCCCAATTGCATTGTCAAGTGGTTTCTCTAACTTATCTTCTTCAACAATCTCACTGAGACATTCTAGACAATCCTTAAGGGATGAGAAATATGTTTGAATAACAAGTTTGTTATTCCTGAGATGAGGGGGGACATATTTCACAGACAAAGCATATTTATTACAAGAGTGAACCTTTGATACACCATTCTCCCCATTGGTCATTGGCATTTTCCCTTTTACGACTCTTGATTCTCAATTTCCTTTTGCAATGAAGCTATTTGTTCGTTATTTTTATTACGAGTGACCTTTATTGATTCAAATAACTCATTGAAATGACGTTTAATCTTTTCATTTTCTTCTAGAAAACTTTCGTTTTCCTTTTGTAATGCATTTACTAAGTTTTGAAGATGAAACGTTTGAGAATTCGAGAATCTAAAGGAGGAGGCATTTGGGAGCTGTCATATTGTTCTTTTGACCCTTTAATTGAGAGATTTGGGCTTTCAACTTTCGATCGTGTTGCAATGAGCTTGAATCATTCATCACGTTTGTTAATTTGAAAAGCGCATCAAACTCGGAGCATCGAGGATGTCTTGATATTTGAAGTTTTGACATTTTCTTTAAGATGTTGATATTTTAGTTGTAAATTAAAATGCTCGACCTCTAGTTTAGAAAATGTTTAACCAAATTGTCGTGATCATCGGTTCAATTTTCTCATTTAGTTTAGAATTAGTCTTTTCAAGCTCAATGACACGATCATGGGAGACTTTCGAGGGCCTTGAGATAATTCATGAAATTGGGAAGCATTAATAGAACAATTTGTAGCGATGAAAAACACATCTTGAGCAACACATTCGGTAATAAGAGTCTCATTTAATGTATGTAAGTTCTTCCTCTCAATCTCATTATATTTTAGTGCCGCTCATAGTCACTAACCTCAACAATCATAGCATCAAACTCCTTTTCCATTTCTTTAATGTCTAAGTTCATTCCTTTTTGAGACTTTCAAAGCGATCTTTTAGTTGTTTAAAGAAATGCATGACTTGATTAAATAACATTCTTTTGTTTGCTCAAAACCCTTTCCCTTGATTATACCGATGGGTGTGATCCTTTTCTTACAAGTTTTCTCAAAATCAACAAATAGTTGAAAAATAACATATTGGTGATTAAGCTCTTGCTTTTCGTGGCAATAGTCCTAGGTACTAAATGCATTGGTGTATTTGGAGGATACCACAGTCGTGAAGGCATTTTCCTAAAGGAGGGTTCGTTACAACAAGATTCTCTGCTTTTGCTTATCTAAATCCTTTTTCGAACACTTGTTCGGGTGTTAACAATGTCGAGGCTTAAACATGTTCAAGGAAATCCAATTTTCCTTCTTGTAATCATGGGGTGTGATCTTTATTTTCTTCTCTTTACATTTAGGATCATCTAATTTCTTGTACATCTTTTCCTAGTGACTTCATCGATTTCTTATCTTCCTCGGTGCACTCAACGCAACTAGGTTTCTGTCTAGGTTTAAGGATTTCATTGCCATCATAAAGAACCTTATGAGCATTTCTAGCCTTTTAATGACCTCTGGATTTGGTTCCTCAACAAGGGAATGCTATGCTTATCGCTTAAGACTCATGCTTAGTGATTAAGTGAGCGATCTGAATGGTATTTCCTTGTACGTACAACTTATTTTCAAGCTTGTTTTCAAGGTTTTAGATTAGAAAAATCATTCAAAAGTTTTGATTCCTTAGCCTTTGAATTCTTGCTTAAGCATTTTAACATTTTCTTGAAGTTCTTGCTTTTGCTTAGCAGTTTTAGAAAGCTTTTCTTGTAAGGAGTTTAACTTTTGTTTTAATACTTCTTCTCTAAACCTACTTTTTCTAATAGTTATGCGCATTTGGTCATCCATTTCACTGCTCACGGGTGGTCAACTCAAATTTTGCACGTTGTTCATAAATAGCAACACGTTCTTTATAGGCATTTAGTTCGAAATTACGGAATCATCGAGGGGCACATGCGGTGAATTCATCAAAACATAATCATTATTATTGCAGAAGATGCATCACTTGGTACAATATCACTTTCACTTTGTATCACATATTGATCATATGGGACAACATTGATATTACCCATATTTTCAATATCGATTCAATAAACACGATTGATTGTGCCGTTATGTATCTTTTGCTCATCAACTTCATCGTATAATTTTAATACCTCGAGATGATTTTGTCTTTAGATGGACTAGCTTGTGGTGATGAAGAGACTTTAGGAGAGACCATTGGAGAAATCTTGGCCATGAAGATGGTTTATGCGGTGGGTTCTTCATCAACATCAGTCGTATGCATCACAATCGGCTACTTGAAAGGCATTCGATGATTATGGCCTATCTCTGAATTGGTTGCTCATCCACATCTGCATCATATGTCTTAGCATTTCCTCGACCAAGAACAACAATTCCTCTTCATCCAAAGCGCACCATTATCACGAGCTTGCACAAGCAACATCTTATCCACGAAGTACTCGGCATTCGAGGCGTTTGGTGATGTGCGGTTCCTTGCAATGTGTCCTCACCTCCACAATTGTAACATTTGATTGGCTTTGCTTGACCACGATTTCCATTCCTTCCTCATTACGATTTGCGGCATAACCTCTACCGACTCCACCTCTTGCTTGTTCGTCTTGTCGTTCTTGAGCTGGTGCACCATAACCTTCCATCTCGGCGGTGGCTTGATTATGTGGATTGGGCGGTTACGAGATTGTTGTTGGTGTGTGGAAGAGAGTTCATATTTTGACTAATCGGAAGAGCTAGTTGATTAATGAAGTTTCCCGTGTGCATCGGCATCGACTTGTTTGAACATAGGATCGGGAATGAGTTTGTGATTACCATTACCCATGGGTATGACTTGTGAGGCTTTGGTTGTGATTCCGATGTTTGAGTAGAAGGCGGTTGAGTCATTTGAAGAGCTTGTCTCTCGGTTGGTTTTGAAGCGATTAAGAATCCTTTTTCAAACATAGCATGTCTCTCATTACGAAGGAGGAAGGCATAGAGTTGCTCATAGTTTGTATTCTTCAATCCTTTAGTGAGCTTCACGAGTGACAAACTTGTGCCATTCGGGATTCATGTTGTTCACAAATTTTAAGTTCAAATTTGAATGTTAGGCATAGTCATTCGATGTTCCTCATATCATTAACAAGCTTGTGGAATCTCATAGTACTCATAAACACTCTCATCTGGTTTCATCTTGAAGTGTTCAAATTCATCATAGAGTTGTGATTCTCTGTCTTCCATAGTTAATTCGAACACGAGAGAAGCATCTTGACATTATCCCATCGCCTTTGCTTGGTGTTGTGATTGATCGACTTGTAGATATCTTTTGGAAGACCTTGAAGTACGATGTTAGAAGCCACGATATCGACATCGAATCTCTTTTCTCCTTATCATCGAGCTCATCATATGTCTTTGGTCCATCAATTCCATAGATCATTGTTCCATCTTAATTTGTATCAATTAAGTCTCTAGTCGTCTCAACCCGATATGGTCCTTCATCAATGGATTTGAGAATGTTGACTCCATTTTCCTTTCAAGGCAATACAATCGATTCGTTGAGCCCAAGAGTCGTAGTCGATTCTGTCAAGCATGGGTGGACGAGTATCTGAACGGTTGCTTGAACATCCTCGGCAACCGTGGAGATGATTGTAGGAGCGTTGGTAGACATGATGACAAATTAAGCGAGATTTTATAACTCTATGATTAAACCGGAAATAGATTCTTTCACGGATTTTCTTGAATCAAGAAAACCGTATTTAAAGGAAATCACTCAAGTCGCTAGGAAAAGCGTAAACCAAGTCGCTAAGTGCTAAGTCGCTAAAGTTCCAAGTCGTTATATAACAACTCGTTACCAAATTGTAAAGCAAGTCGCTACCAAGAAAACTTTTCCGTGGCTCAAGTAGCTAGCATGAAAACACATAAACACCACTTTTCAATCCAAAACAACCCAACCACTATGATTCAAACCTTCTAAATCAAAACCTAAACACTTGAGATGATTCTAAACACAAAAGTACTACCAAAATCCAAACTTTAACACTTGAAATCAACCAAATGATGCAAAACCACTAAACTAAATACTACTTAACTTAAAATAACTACGAATCTGAGCTTTCTAACGATTACATATACTTGAGGTGACCGACTCTTTAATACACGGAATTTCTAATTCCTAACAGATCTGCTTCATCACGTAAAGCAACTTCCAATTCACCTCGTAGTACGCGATCGTAATATCTTTTAACAACTTTGAGCCACCAAACATTGGCAATTCATCACATAAAACCATGCCGGTGAGACATCGTTATGTTTGCTTTTCTAATACTATCGATAATAGAGATACCAAAAAGTGTTTTTGTTACATAGCGTCATATATAGACACGAAATTTCGACAAACTAGTTATGACAATTATACATTTCCAATGGACAAGTGGATCACACCTAATAAGTACCCACTCACAATTTTTTTTTATAGTATCTTCCTATTTTTTCAAATATTTTTAGGCATAATTTCATGTATATCCTTGTAAATTTCAAAATTACATATATATCTTTTTACGAGTTTTGATGCATAAAGTACAATGCTTTTAATGCATCAAAAGAATATATATGTAATTTTGAATTTTGCAAAGATAGATATGTAAATTCCTATTTTTATGACGACTTTGCTAGTGCATAGCTAGCAAATGGTACTTTGGTCACCTAAATTGTGTACTCATGGCAACTATACTTTGGACAACTAAATTGTGTACTCATGGCAACTAGTTTAAATAGTACTCTACTTTTAGTCAAGTGGTGATGTATGCAACAAGGGGCTGGGGTTTCACTGGATTTAATTTACATCTTTCTATTTTTTTAAACTATTTTTATGACTACTTTGCTAGGGCATAGTTAGCACATGGTACTTTGGGCAACTAAATAGTGTACTCATGGCAACTAGTTTACGTAATAGTACTTTTAGTCATGTGGTGATGTATGCAACAAGGGGCTGGGGTTTCACTGGATTTAATTTACATCTTTCTTTATTTTTAAACTACTTTTATGACGACTTTGCTAGTGCATAGCTAGCAAATGGTAATTTGGGCAACTAAATAGTGTACTCATGGCAACTACAATACTACTGTTTAGTCCAGTCGTGATGTATGCAAAAAGGGGTGGGGATTGAGTGAATATAATTTGCATTCAATCATATTTTATTAGTCATACGTGTATTCATGTAAACTGGCCAACTAGTTACAAAATTGACAAATTTATTACACATTTGGGTAAATCAAACATACAACATACCTAGCGAATTATTTTTAATGTGTGAGCGTTTGGAATAAATTTATGCCAAGTTCCTCTTCTTGTTTTGTTATGCCCCAAAAATCAAACACCGCAAAGTGCAAGAAAAAGAAAAAAAAAAAAAAAAAAAAAGTTACATATTGCAAGTAAGTAAGCATAGAATATGAATCGTGTCCATAAAAATAAAGGTAAATCCGCAATTCTTACGTTTCAGTTTATCTTATTTTATTTTATTATTATTTGTAATTTATTTTTGTAATTTATTATATTTTTTTGTCGTCTGGTTTCATATATATACACGTACTTTGTTTGGCGTGGTTTGGTTTTAATATTAATAGTAGTAAGCTGCGGTATATGTAACAATAAAAAGGAGGAAAATGAAAAGGCGTGTATGTGAAAGGTTGGTCACTTGGTCATTTAATGCTACTTCTTGTGGTAGAGAAAATGCTATGGTGGTACATCAACTCAGCGGACGCATCGGTTTTGTACAATGACACAACACTAATTATATTATAACTTAAACTAAACCTTTTATTTAAAACACACAAATAGCAATCAAAGGGAAACAAAAATAAAACATACAAAACAAAAGCGAAAAAGAATGACTACACCTATGCCATTCTTTGAAGAACTTCTTTGGTGTTGCGGGATCTAGTTTTGTTAGAGATATGATGATTGTTCGTTTTCGAAGGGATGTGAGTGTTGTCATCTTTGGATGAAGCGAGTTGATGAAGAAGGCTCAAGAAATCGTGGCACGTGTGGTGAAAGGGATTATGTTATTGGAGAGTTGGAGCTTTTATACCCATTTGAATCTTGTGTGGAAAGTATTTGAATGAGCGAAGCTGCAAACCGAAGATCGCGAAGCATGCGATATTGGTCAATGTAATGAAGAAGCGAGCGAGCCGGGAGCTTCATCATTCATAGAAAATTTGAAAGGCATGGTGTCTTGATTTGGTTAATTGTTGTCTTAGCGGTGACGATGTCTTGTTTATGTTGGTATTTCTATTTCTAGTCATGTATCTTGTGTTGAATTTTAGTTTCCTTCTTTGTTGTGAAATGTGGGTCTAGGCTTTGGCAAATGGATGTAAAATATTTGAATAAATAAAAGCCATGGTTTTTGTTAACTAATTATATTATGATCACCTTTAATTGTGCTGCATCTCATGATCTATTACGAAAGAATACCGCCTCCATTGTTTCAAGAATAAATCTGTTTGGCGGTTGTCATTGTGGACTGTTTACGGTTAATGCAAGTAAATCTCATTATTAAAATATGCATATGGGAATGTAACGTTTCAAACAAACAAAGTCTACTGTTGGTTTCCGACATGTCATATAAAACATAAACCCTAACAATTAGAATGAACCACTAGAGTTAAAGGGGTATAATGAGCATACCTATAAAACATAAACCCTAATAACAATTTAAATAACTTTGAATTAAATAACAAATTTACTAATAGAATATAAAATATAAAAGTGCACAGTTATTTATATTCATGTATAAATATATGAACAAATATGGTAACAAAGTACATACGGGAGAGTACAACAAACCTCGATTTGTTTCTAAAAATAGACGAAAAGGACAACGATATATTTTATTTGGATTCTTATTGAAAGTGACCTAGTGTATAACAAGGAATGTGGGGATGTTGATTGTTGGGACTTGGGACCATAAAGCGGTGTGTGGGGTATAAAAGGTTTAAGTGTTTGTCATTCTAGGTCCTCATGTATCTTCATTGTGTCACTAACGACTAAAAGCGCTAGTTAAAGTTAGAAGCGCTATTGATGAAGACAATTTATCGTATAAGCGTGTTGTCACTACATGTTGTCTAAGGTTTGAATTAAGACTTAAAAATGTTATTACATGTTAGTCTTGCTAGTCTTGAAGACCAAATAATATAAACGTGTTGTTACTACATGTTTTTAAGGTTACTCTGCTATAACAATGTTGGCGGTGACCTTTAATTTGACTAGTCACAAGGTAATTGAATATTTTAGAAGCGATGTGTGTTACTCTTCAATTAAATTCTCCATCCAACTAGTATGGCACACCATTCAAGTGTAATAAATGAAGAGGAAAAATACGAGATGGTTATGCTAGTAGGCGTTCTTATATAAACCGTGAATGCTATTGTTTTCGTTATAACATCGAAACCGGTTGAGAAAATGGTATGCATTGGGTGCGAGGATAGAAAGAAAACAAGTATGATTGACCTTAGATGCAAGGCATGCAGCGAATAGAGAAATCATGTGGTATTGTTGTCCGGTGAATTTTATGGGCGACAACAATACTCTTTGTGGGGTTGATGCATGTAGACTTGGTGGTGTACATGTTAGCAGGGCAAAAACAACTACAGTTCATAGAGGTGAAGGTGTGATGGGGCTACATGTTCCAACATCTTGTATAGGCGGTTGTTTAGTGAGTATCAGAGGTAGAAGTGAGACTACATCAACAGCTGATGAAATTCATGATTCTATGTGTACAGAACCCAGTGACCTTAGTGATGAAGAAACCCAACCACTTGCAAGTCGAATAACAAGTGAACCACCTAAAAATGACCGAGCAATTGAACAAGCTGCAATTGATACACCTAGGTAATGACATGCTCATCATTGAACAAGTGAGCCACCACCTATTCTCGTTATATGTTGTATTTCATAATATATGTAGACTAAATTGTATTATGTATTTGTTATGTTATGCCAATGCAAGCACGTATTTAGTTAGCAAAAAATGGGTAAATCAAACACTAGATAGACAAGATGCAAAGCGTATAATGAAGCGCAAAAATGTCAAATACAATTTTTATAGTGTTTTCTATTTATTTATTTATTTATTTCTTGAGGTGAAAGTGGGTAAATACTAACAAATTTGGATAAAGCACTAAATCGGGAAGAGATAGTTACCATGCACGTCCCAAAACATATTTGAACACGTGTACAACCACCAAAAAAAGCTGACTATTGAAAGGCAAAAAAAAAAAAAAATCTACAGTCCCCCAATAAAATGAACTTGCCCTATATGATAAGTTTCTACTTTGTTTAGTTATCTAAAAAAAAAATGAAGTTGCCCTATTGGGTTGCTATCCTAAAACAGATATGCCCTATCAAGGTTGTCATGATATACATCATACTATAAAGCATTCATACACAATATTATGTAGCGGACACGAGCGTAGATCAAAAACATGTGCATACTACGATAACCCCAAAGCGGATGGTTACACAAAACATCGCATGTTAATTTTATGTAATTGTTGAACATTTTTTGTGTGGTAATCATAAAGCACAAACAAAAAATGTTTAACAATTACATAACGTCGCCTTACAAAAAGGCTAAACTAGACAAACTATTTTGAGTTTTAAGTTATGTTAACACCCGGTTTCTAAGCGTTATCGGCGGCATGAGCATCTTGCATAAAAATACTCTACACTCCAACCTACCGTTCCATAAAAACCAAGTTGCTTTTAATCCGCGCCTCCTCGTGGCGGTCTCTTGTTAGAGCCTTTAAATGCCTCGACATCTTGAACTTCCATAAGCCCGATCTTGGTGTTTGAAAGCGGTGCCTCCTTGCATAAGGTTTTCTAGAGGCCTTATGACCGAACTGTCCTTAACGGAAGAAGAAGAAGGCCCAACATCCATAGATAAAGACCCAAGAAATACCCTATAGTACCATTCATCGTCACTTGAACCCAATGTCGGCATCAACAATTTGGCTACCCAAAAATCCATGAATAGATTCTTTCCTTGACATTCAATTCCTTGACTTCTAGTTTGGAGCGGAGGGCTTCTTAGGGAGGTGACCGCCTTTCTTCCTCCTCCCATGCGGCAATATCGAGGCGAATTAGAAGTAGCAAGCTCCACAAGTTTATCATGTATTGCTATCACATCATACGCGTTGGCTCATCAAGAAGATCCACAATTAGGTTATCATAATAGAAACATGCTAAGTTATCGGTGCATGTGCAATGTACAAGCCGATCAACCCACATTCCTCGGCAAGTTGAAACATCCTTTTAATGTCATTATCGCATTCAACAAGCTGTCAAACCGGTTGAAAGAGCAAATAGTGGCCTACATAAATACAAAGCCCGTATCTCACACTCTAACTTGTTGGCCAAAAGTCAAGCATTTGATTAAAGTTCATCCTTGTGGACTTATTGAGCGTTTGCACAAGGTGCGCCCATACAGCGTAAGTTAATTTGGGCAACCGAATGAACTCACCATCGTAGTGAATCTCAACTACAAGATTCTCGGATACATAACGTGTAGTACTCTGTAATAAAGGTAAAAAATGTATACAAATGAGATTAGCATGTATGGACAAAACCTATTAAGTGCAAGTGACAATCACGAAGGTAATGGCGAGGCATACCTTGGCTTGAAATCAAATAAGGCAGCGGAGGTTTAGCGAAATTTTTGATGAAATAGAGGTTGGGAGATTGGCATTATCACTTGTGTACAAATGTGATCTATATGAAGATTTGATATATATTAGGAAATGTTGTATTATTATTTTACTATTAATAATGTACTTATTAATAGTATGAAAAGTATGATCCGTTTATTTTAATATGGAAATAATAATAGGGAAATTTTGGTTAATTTGTTATAAGTTTTATGTGTAGTGTGTTTGTGTAATGATATGGGAATAAATCAATTGACAAACCTATGTGTGGCCCTTTTTAATTTTTCTTGGAATGGACGGTCCAAATGTCATGATTAAATGGACGTCCAAATGAATGAAGAATAAATGAAGCTGAGTTGTGGAGTTTTAAAAGAAAGATTATCTGTCTTGTACAACAAATTTAGATGTAAATGTGTACATACTTTTACGTCGTGTCTCCATTGTTTTTGAATGAATGTTACACGTACCTAAGGTTCTTTGCATGCAAGGTGCAGTATGATTATTGGTTTATGTATGCATGTTATAGTGAATATATCAATAGATGGTGCATGATAAAACAATGAAAGTGTTGTTGGAGATAAGTTTAAAGCTGTTAGTACAAGCGATAAAATCTATGTTTATAAAAAAACGAATCATCTTCTCGCGATATGCTAGCGCGACGTCGTGAGGATCATCAACGTGCAACGATAGACCATGTGCCAATCGATATAAAAATATACAAACCCACACCACAATCACCAAAATCCCACCTTGCTTAGGAGCGTTTCGGCTAACCTAAATGAAATCTTATAGTCATTCGGATGTATTCGGTCTTATCAAAACGTTTGCTTGCTCTAGAACAACTGGTAGTTTGACACGTAGAATAACGGAAATTGTTAAAATAAATAGCGGGTGATCTTGTTAGAGGCTTGTCGAGAAAAATGTAAGTATTATATAATCGAAATAACCACGTTTGTCACCAAATTATTGATGAAATATAGGTGTTTGTTCAAGCGGATTAAATATGATATCTAGTTTCATGTTGTAAATTATATATGTGTTCAAAAGTATTACATATTTTTTATTGGTGATTCATAAACAACGTTCGAACATTTGACATGTGCTTGAAATATTTTTATTCATAATAGATTTCATTTCAATACATTAAAGGATAACAAAATACATCAACGTAGCGACATTCATGAAGATACCAAAACACAAAATATGACAATCACGAGCGTCGAGAGACCACATAACAAGGTAGGAGTAGAGGATTAATAATTTTTTGCATCTTTGCGAGAAAGGAGATTTTTGAGAACTTGGGTGAGTCTCACTCATTAGCCTCATCGACATCTGTTTTCTCAAGCTCCTCGTCTGAATTGCACTTGAGATTTCCAAAACAAAGACAGCAAGCTGGACCCAACCACGCACTCAAGCTCGCTTGATTTGCTCGGCCCTCACGATTGCAGCGACGAGTTAGGTCGATCACCTTTGCATTCATGTCACTTAAGAACTTGAAGTCACGTTCATTGTCACGCGCAAACACGTTGTTAACCATGTCTTTAAGTCGTTATCCATTTCTTTTGTAGTAAATTGTGTTGTGGCTAGTGTGTGTCCCCGACAAAAGTTGTATGATATTGGGATATATGTTGTTCGTTTATATAACCCAAATGGGGTGGGGAAAGAGCGGGGTGGGGTGACATGGAGTTTATTTTGAATTGAAGTCTATCCGAATTAATGTGGATAGTCTAGTGGTGAATAGTTGAGTCATGTCAAGTAATTATTGTTGCACATTAGGCCAAGTTTAATTAATGAAGCTTCTCTTGTACTCAACCGATTCACAGCCACAAGATAACCATTTTGGGCAACTAGTTTCGGTTGGGGCAACTAAACCGGTTTAAATTTTGTTTAGTTCCAAATGCAACAAAATTTTCGTCCCTTGGGTTAGAAAAATTATTAATTTAGTATGTTTTGTAAATAGGCGCCATTAAGCGAGGTTTATATTGATTACTTTTGGTTACATGAACTAACACACATATGCTATTATTATATATACATATCGTTTATATTTTATGTAATAATACACTACCATAATATAACTCGAGACTTTTATATCATAAAGTCGACTAAGTGTGCACTTGGTTGTGCTATTTCAATATTGAATGAATATTTTGTAAAAACCCAAATTGGGGATGCACATAAGTAGGACAAACTTTATTAATGAGGAAAGGGCGTAATGAAATGATGGTGGTAGCTAGTGGCATGTACTTGAAGGAACTAGTCCATTAGTTTTCAACTTTAACTATTGCACAAAAAGGCACAAAGAAAGTTGTGTCCAACAAGTTAATTGTTTTGGGCAACCACATACATAAGATGGGCAACTAAATCATATGTGTCCCTATTAAATCATGAACCTTATGTGCGGTTGTAAATTTAAAGTAATCAAGCTTGCTAGCTAAGTATATATTTCCTATATCGTATTATATGTGCGGGACACAATGTAAATTAAAATCAGGAAAATAAATTGTTAAAATACGGAAGCAAGCAGATTTATGTACTTTATTTTTGGTTGGTTCTAGTTAATGTACACATATTTTAGATAATCTGTTGTTGGTTGTGGTATTCATTTGATGTTACTACTATAGAGTATAGACAAGTAAGTATAACAAATGTTTATGAGAAACTATGTTGTTGGTTGTGGTAAATAAAAAATGGGATTTCAAATAAGAAGGACGGTTTATTAATGGTGAATAGATGTAAGGAAATGATGGTGGTACATAGTTGCATGTACTTGAAGGAACTAGTGTGCACAAAACTCAAAGTCAAGCTGCTACAACACAACACCCAAGAAACTTTGGCCAACAATAAATTTGTTCTTGGGCAACTACACACAAATAATGGGCAACTACTCACAAGCATGGTTTATTAGGTATGCAGTCACAAAGTATAACAAATTATTGTATAAGTTTATTTATGTATGTGTTGTTCGTAATTGTATTATATATGTTGGTTATAAGAAGCATGGTGTATGGTCACAAAGTATAACAAACAAGTAATAATATGAGTGGGTTATAATAAGAAGATACTGTAAGCACTCCCTAACACGGACATACCATACACGTGACTCATAGTCACGCGTGTCGCCGCTATCATAGAATGTTACCACTCCACGTGGGTAAGTTAAATTGGGCAAGACACGGTGTTTAACGATCTCGTTGAGAGGAATAAAAACCTAAAAGAAAGTTGGGTGTATTAGGATATAGTTGGTCAACGTCGAAATTAATAAAAGTGACTTTTTATTTATCGGTCAAAGGTAAATACAAGAATACAATTATCGTGTTTGTATGTGCTTTTGACATGGCTTACGGTGGTAAGCAATATGTTACTTACTAATGGACGTTTTAGACAATGGATAACGTTTTCATGCACGGTCTTGGGTTGTATAGAAACTACGCTTTTGGAAATTCATCTTCTTATGTACTTACGATATGTTGCTCCAAGCTGTTAACTACGACGTGTTACCATAAGCTTCTTGCTAGGGTAATCAATATCTTGTTGGGATCGAGCGATTACAAATGGAGGGCTCGAGTTTTGGAAAGCGAGACTTATCTCATGGCGGTGTAAGGCGCAAACAATTATTGCGAATTCCACCGAAGGTGAGTATGAAGCTGCTGCGTTCTAGAACTACGTTGAAGGCTCGACTAGTCATTCAAGGCTTTAAATCAACTAGTTTTGGATTGTAAATTTAATGCATACTTGGTCTCAAGTCTCAAGATGTTTTTCAAAACTTTGTAACAAAGGTAGTCTTGCTATTGGAAATCTTACTACGGCTGGTGTGTATGAATCAAGCTGCTTGTTCTTTTGTTAAGTCACGCTAGTGGATATCATGTTTTTGTGGTTGGGTTACACTTATAAGTTATAACTACTATGTTTATGAGCAATAGGATTTTTTGGCCTTTGTTCTTTGGACCTTTTAGTGTCACAAAAAAATTAATAAAAAAACAACAAAAAAAAAAAACAAAAAAAAGAAAAGCGAACAACAAAAAGCGAACAAAAAACAATGAATTGAAACATTAAATAAATAAATAATTAAATAACAAATAAAAAATAATAATAATAATAACATTGTGTAAAAAATTATAATAACTTGGTTGGAAGATTGGAGTGCAAAATTGTTCCAGCTGCTAGCTTGCATGGAGAAGCGCTAGTTTTACGAAAACACGCTAGTTAGTTTATCATGAGGATACCATAAAACTTATAAAGGAATGGACGGATAAATGTACTACAATGGAGTCTAAGATCACGGCATACAAAAGAAGGTATTGATTACGAGATGGAGCATACATATTATAGCACTTTGGAAGCACCGTCCAAAAGAAGGTATTTTGTGCCTAAGAAGAAACTTGATGATTTGGATTGTAAATATCAAATTTAGGGAGGATTGTTTGGTTTTTGGTTACATTGGAAGAATTATTCAAAGTATGCATCAAATAGCATCTTTTAAAAGAAACCACGGCTAGTGGCAATGGAAGAAGCTGGCGATAGATCAAAAGCCGTGGATAAAGTTTGTGAGTATCAAGTTTGTTAATACGTAAAGGAAAGTTTATGATTTGCTATCAAGTTTGTTCATGAACTACGATTATTCATACTTTAAAAGATGAGCGACAAATATCAAGTTTGTTCATACTTTAAAGATGCCGTTTTAAAGTTGCTATCATGAACTACACGATTATTGGTGACCGTAAATGATAAAAATAAGAGGAAATGAAAAGTAAATGTATTACATGTTCAACATCATTCCGGGCATGGGATACCTCGTCCGTCTGCATAAAACACGGGCATGCCATTTTGAAGAAGAATCGAACAAAGTAACTACTAACCATCGCCCGATTAGCATTACGAGGTCGTGCGTGCCACATGTAGTCAACCCATAGGTCTATATACTACGCATTTGCGACAAATAAAATACCAATTTAAGAAATGGTGAAAATCAAATACTGAGGTAAAAAGAAAATCGAATAAGAATGCGTATATAAACTAACCTCCTCGGTTAGCCAACCTTTTCTAGCGGGTCTAAGCAAACTAAGCGAAGCCGAAATTGCGGTCTACAATATAATCATCGACCATGGAAATTTACACGGTGTCTATCGGGATCACGGAGGAATTCTTCAATCTCATCAGACGGACAAAGAGTTTTGAGAATGAAACCATCTACTTAGATCCTAGAAAGCAGGTTCAATGTATTAGTTTGTGAGCATTATTGATAAGCAAGTATATTGACAAGTTCGTAAAACTATCACAATACCTCTACCCAAGGTTTCACTCTATTAAGCTCCTCGGCAATAGTTGGGTCGTTCATGTTAGGACCGTGTTTTTTATTTTACGCGTTTAACCTCCTGATTGTTTTGTGGCGAAAGCAGGTTCCATGAGAATCCTCTTGTCGGTGGTAACCGACTTAAAGCCTTTTGAAAATGTGACGAATTCATAAGCGCGTCGTTTTCTTCTTCTCCTCCTCCAACTTCAACATCTCGACTTCTTCCAACATGCAACCTATTAGCCTCTTCCGGCCTTAAGATGTTGGCCTCAACATTCAACTTCTCTTATTCCAAGCTGTAACCTTTCTTCCTCCGCTTAGCGTGAATCTCAATTCCTCTAAAGTAGATACTCACGGAATAGACTAGCGATGAAATTTGTATGTAACGCCATACAACTAAATGCAAAGAAGAAATATTAACCGAGCAGCGTCCGCGTCGATTCCAAGCAAGTCGATCGGTTTGAGATAAATGTTGTTAAGTGAATCGGAAAAGCGGTCCTTGTGTTTGGAAAATGTGACTCAAAATCAAGTTTGTCAGTAAAAAATATGCATGAAATTTCAAAATAAACAATGGGCGAGAAATAACTATAGATTAGTTGAAAGGAATACCGAAGACCACCGGTTACATCATGTGCAAGAACACATGAAGGTCTAAGTGTTAGGAAATTCGGCGGTGATGTTAAAAAAGTGAATCTACTATTATTATATTATAATGAATATAAAGAGAACTTGAATAATACACTCAAGTTTAAAAACTTGGTGATTGAACGGAAATTACATGATCCTTAAGGCTTTTGTTGCGGAACTACTTCCACTCTTGCATTGTTTTGAATTTACTTTCAAACCGGTTTTATGCGTTCTAGTGACTTTTCCGACCTCGAAAAGTAGGTATCAACAAAGGGTGTTGGGTCACGACCGTGATGCAGGAGCGTAGTCATTGAAAAATCTTGGCTATCTATCCACCATGCACATTGGAACTCATGTATAGTAGGTCTCGGATCGATGGTGTAGTTGAATCCTAAAGTTTAGTAATGGTTAAAAAAAATGGTTTAGTTAATTACTTTTGAGATACATCGACAACATTTTATAAGGGATTAAGTAATTAAAGTCATAAGCTGCTAGTTACGGGCAATCACTTGCAAATAATATTTCCCTTTGCTAGCTAGCTTGAAAACACTTGCTAGTTACGGCCAATCAACGCTAGTTAGTTTCGATGATTGTGGAAACTATAAGAGCTGTTTTGTAACTTTTGGTGATAACATATTTATTCCCAAATCACTCTGCGAGGCGAGGCGGTGGAAAGCGTAAACGACCCAACCAATGGCAACTCCTAATGTGAATAGTTCTTTGCAATTCAACACGGTGGAGGAATCCCTAGACAAGGCTGGCTAATTTGGGGACATCGATGTTCAGGCTAGGTCTGATGCAATGTTAGACACATCTCGAATAGATGAGGGTAGTTTGGAACACCAACATGATTTGATGACTAATGGCTTTCTACATGATGACAATTCCAATGATCCACTTCTAGGACCAGGTTACACAGGTCAAGGTGGGTGAGGATAATATGAAACTCAATCTCAAATTGACGGATATATTCACAAGTATGGAGTCAAAGATCACTGGTCTTAAAAATTCGACAACAACTCGCGCTGAAATAATCAGGAGGTTCAAAGCACATGGTAAGTGTTTTGGAGAGACTAAGAAGGCCAAGGTTCCATGCATTCAGGAAAGTGAAGAAACTGGGAAAGAAGGCAACCTGCAATATGATTAAAAGTTTAGATGATGCATCCAAACAGGGGAGGAGTGAGAGTACAAATTCGAGCGATGCATGGAAGGTAAAGCGATCTTGGATGATTCTTTAAAGGTGCGAGTTGAAGAAAATGATAAGGGCGTGGTGTAGGCAATCGGTGCCGGTGTTCTTTGCATCCGATAGTATTGAAGTAACCACTCTTTGTAACAAGCTGCTGGTATTATTATAGCGGCTGCCAATTCGGACATTTCAAGCCCGGAGGCAACATCGCTACAATTATAAGCACCACAATAACACCCGACAAAACCAAAATAAGCACGAGAATCGGTTGCCATACAATTGGTCAACATAAAGCAATCGACCCTATCCACGCACCCGAACCTATTGATAAGAGTCT
This sequence comes from Chrysanthemum lavandulifolium, assembly GCA_022545495.1. Taxonomy (NCBI): domain Eukaryota; kingdom Viridiplantae; phylum Streptophyta; class Magnoliopsida; order Asterales; family Asteraceae; genus Chrysanthemum; species Chrysanthemum lavandulifolium. The sequence goes on along the minus strand of CM040242.1, from coordinate 98,346,182 downwards.
ACTGATTAGTGAAACTTTGCAGAAAGGTGTAGTTACTGAACCTGATATTGGAAAGGGTAAAGGGATTGCAGAGCCAACATTGAATTTTAAAAGTAGAGAGGAGCATATAGCCTTAATTTGCAGTGTACAAAATCAACTAATCCAATTGTTCATCCACTGTTGAGAAAGATTGAGAATATTGCGATTATGATATTCATTTGGCCATCAAAGGCAAGCCTCAAGGTAGAATGAAAAGAAAGCGAGACGGATAATGTTGTTAGGAATTAGAAAATTCCATAGTGAAGAGTCGGTCACCCCAACTATTATCTAGCATAAGTTAGCTCGTAGATTTGTCGTTAGTTTCGTTATTTAGGAGTTTATTAGTTAGTTTGTAGCATAGTTTAGTTTAGTGCAACACCGTGGAGGAAGGACGGGTCTTTACCCTTGTATCCACGATCCACGAGGCCGTCGGGAGGTCGTTTAGTTTGTAACCTATAAATACCCTCTACCTTGCAAGGTAGAGGGTTGGATATTCTTTGGTAATCTAATATTCTACAAGTTTCTCTTACTAGAATATCCCTTTCTCTCTCTAAAATCATCTATATGCTCATTGTGTTAATGTTATGATATGTAAGTGAAATCCAATATCCTACAATTGGTATCAAGAGCCATGGTTAGATCATATCTTGCACATCTTTGGATTTCTAGTGGTTTTTAGGTGGTTTTTGAGTTTGAAAAAGTTTAGTGGTTTGTGCATCATTTGGTTGATTTCTTGTGTTAAAGTTTGGATTTTGTTAGTACTTTTATGTTTAGAATCATCACAAGTGTTTAGGGTTTCATTTGGTAAGCTTGAATCATCTTGGTTGGGTTGTTTTTGGATTGAAAAGTGATGTTTATGTGGTTTTTTCTTGCTAGCGACTTGACATACGGACTTCATTCTTCGTAGCGACTTGCTTTGCAATTTTGTAGCGAGTTACGGTTTTGGAGCTAGCGACTTAGACCTAGCGACTAACGGTACAAGTAGTGGACTTTCCACTACGGGTAGCGACAGTGGTAGCGACTTGGTGCATGGCGAGTTGCTCTTTAGCGACTTGAATCTTTAGCGACTTGATTAGCAATTCTTGCCAAAATTTTGCTAGCGACTTAAGGCTTAGCGAGTTACTACTTAGCGACTTGCAATTGTTTAGCGACTTGGTGGTATAGCGAATTAGGTGTTGGCGACTTGGTGTTAGCGACTAGAGGATTAGCGACTTGTACTTAGCGACTTGGATGTTGATTTAGCGACTTGGGATTATTGCTATTTAGTTGCTAGCGAGTTGGTTCAAAATCTCTAGCGACTTGGGGTTCGTAATTTGATACTAACATCTTGTATACTTGGTATTTTGCTCTTGGGATTTCCAATAACTTGGGAGTAATTCAAAATAACACAATGTCGGTCATCACGATCCTTTAATCACCAAAGTACTTGCTCTCTATGACACTGACACGAGAATAGTGAAGCAGAATGCTTACACGAATGCCATACATTTAATGATTCGACATCGATTAATCGAACAACTCAAATAAGTCACTCTTAATGTTTGCAAATGATGCTAAGAATATGGAATGCACCGGTGAGCCCTTTCAACATCTCGATCGACTTCTCAAACTACTCTTATCTACAACCATGGATCGAACAAGTTGTGCCATCCTTCGTCAGGATTTTCCCACTTTGACAAGAAGCTGTTTTACTTAACTTAGAGCGGTGAGGATTCAAATTACCAAAGAAAAGTTCTCAGTGATGAGTCTCATGCCGCTCTTCAAACTATCTTCAATCAATTTGACCACTTATCAGGAAGAATACTCCTCGATTTTGATGATATCATGGTGGAATATCTTTCAAAAACACACGGAATGGAAATTCATGAGTTCGAAACTCATTTATTCAACTTATGAGTAATATGGAAACATACATCAAGGAAGCGCAAAGAGAATAACAATTTGAATGAATTGAATGAGTGCCAAGAGACACCATGGAGCAATTGTGACATGTCATGCAACATTCGGTCGAACCGGTGAATGACGCGATTGCGAGAATCTCGGTTGCAATGAAAAGGATGAAGAAAACGACAGCGATCTCAAATTCTCGAGTCGGAAAAGGTATCAATCGATAAGGTACATAGCGATCACATAAATTCTCATGAAAAGGTGCACGACTCTTACTCTGAACATAACATCGTGGAATCAATCTTTGTTTTACCTGAATCTAATGCAAATAACATGATTGAAAAAGGGTATATGATGAGCTTTCAAACAAATTTTCAATTCTTGAAAAACATTGTATCTCATTGCAAATTGAAATACAACAAAAGGATGAAATGTTTTATGCAAAAAAACCATGTACTAATCAGGAACTTCCAGAATTTCGAGAATTTTTTGAAATTAATCGGTTAAAATCCAGTTCGGGACAAAGATTCGACCATTGGCAATCGAAATTACTTCTTTCGAAGTCGAAAAATATTTGTCATGAGATGAGTGATACACTAGAATCTAGAAATTCAGAACTTGCTCTTTGTGTGTCTAACCTACTAAGAGAAAATGAGCATTTAAGAATGAATCTTGAGGAAACAAATTCTAAGTTAGTCAATCAATCTAACCTCTTGATGAAAGACATTGATGACCTCAAAGCCCAAATTCGGGATAAGAGCTTCAATATTGTTGCCCTAAAAATGAGCTTAGGAAGTGCATTGGAAATAGGATGAACACTAAGTTTGCAAAACCTTCAACTTTGGGAAAGTCAAATGTTCGGAACCACTCGAAGCGAGCAGTTATTAAACAACCTAATGCCTTTAGGTGCGAAAGAGTTAAACCATTGAAATCTAAGCTTACCTCCCAAGTTGATAATATATCATTTTGTCAAAACCGTCACTTCATTGCCTAGTTCGATATGATGAATTGCCTAGTTCGGATATGATGAATCTCAAACCTCGGACTTATGTTCAATACTCTAATCACAAAAGGACAAATAGTCAAAACAAGGTTGTGCACTCATTTAGTTCAACTAACGGTGGTTTCAAATGGATTCCCCTTGGCGATTTTTAAGTTCTGAGGACTTAAGCGAACTTACATTCCTAGATCATGCCTCAGTGGATTCCGGAAAACTCTTCAAGAATGTAGAACCTAATAGGATCCCCATTAATGATACGTCGTGTTATCTTGTGATGCATCCAAATGTGAGATTAAACATGTCACTAACCCTTCTATGTGCAATTCTACATGTGCTTCGGTACAATGTGCTCTCGATCTTTTCGGTACAATGCTCAACTCAATCGGGAACTTCATGACTTGGTTCCCTTGAAATGAACATAGCTCATTCGGGAGCTATAGCTTGCGAGTTGATGTACTTCTTACTTTGACTCCTATTCATCTTGAATCGGGACTCGCTCTTTTATATCGTGTATAAATCAAAGTAAAAAAAAAAAAAAAAAAAAAAAAAATATTTTATATATGTCATTCTTTTAAATTCACAATTTTATCATTTTCCTCAATCTAATAAAGAATACATTCCTTGTTATCGATAACATCTACGGTCCTAGAAATGTCATTCAATAATGGCGGGATCATAGATGAAGTTCGAACAAATGATATATTCTTGTTTTATAACAGGATTGGTTAATGTCAATCAATGGTCTTTGATGACATTGATTGAGGAGATTTTGTATTAGTTTTTTTGATTATCTATGCCATTGGCTTCTGTGCTGGTTATGATGTTTGCTCATTTGTAAGTTGTGGTTGTGTCTTGCTTTTGTGACTAACTGGTTATGCTTTTGTAACTATCTGGTTATGGTGTTTCTCTCAGTTATAGGTTGTGGTCGTATCTTGCTCATGTGATTATCCTTGTGTACCCATGTATTGAGTGCCTTGCATTAAATGCTTATTTGATTAAATGTTTATTTGATTCATGGTTATCATTGTGATTATCTATGCTAGAGTCTTAGTCTAAAATCCTTGTTAGCAACTTACCACTCTTGCCTCTAAACCACAGGGATCGAATGTGTCAAATAGCCAAAATAGTTTTACACTAGCGACTTACCACACTTCATTTTAAAACCACAGGGACCGAATGTGTCAAATTGCCAAAGATCCTTCCTATACCCCTAGCGACTTACTATATTTTCTTAAATAAGTTTTTTTTCTCTTTTCTCTCGTTTTTTTCTCTTCTCGTCAAGTTAATTAGTTCATTCTAGCGACTTAAAAGTGGTACGTCTTGAATCTCTCCTTATTTGTTCTCTCTTATGCGTTTGTGTCTAGTTTCTAACTTGTCTTTTAACGGATCCTTGAGCTCGTGATTTGTATTTGTTTGATTCCCACCTAGGTTCGATTTATCATGAAATCGTGTTTTGTTGTTATTATGATGTTGAAAGTGTACAAATTGTTTGGTATATCTTATCTTGATTGCTCGTTAATTTGTTTTCATGAGCGGTGGTGAATGATTAGTGGTTTGGGTCGTCTGTTTTTTTTATTATGAGTGTTCTTGATGGCGACTTAACGTTGTTCTTGGTAGCGACTTAGCTTGAATGTTCATCGTGGCGAGTTAGCACTCAACTTAGCGACTAAGTTGCTGTGGCGAATTAGTTTATTATATTTTGGCGACTTGGGTAGCGACTTAGTTGTCAGCGACTTGTCTTTACAAGTTAGCGAATTAGTAACATTAGCGACTTAGTTAACAAATTTGTAGCGACTTGGTTTTATTCTTGTTCATGGCGACTTGTCTTTACAAGTTAGCGAATTAGTAACATTAGCGACTTAGTTAATGATTTGTAGCGACTTGGTTTTATTCTTGTTCATGGCGACTTGTCCTTACAAGTTAGCGAATTAGCATATATAGCGACTTAAAGAGCTAAACTATTAGCGACTTATGCGTGGTACTAGTGATGGCGACTTGTCTTTACAAGTTAGCGACATTGTTCACTTTCATGTTGCGAATTAGTCTGTTTAATGACTTGTCTATCTATAACTTTAGACATGTTTGGTGGATTTTTAGGGTCTAGGGTTATTAAAATGTTTAAAGGTTAATTGCTAAAGTTGATCTCATTCTCACAATACTTAGGATCTCTGATTCAACTTGTTGAGTCAACATACTCTATGTAATCTGCTATGACATTTTGTTTAGGCAAGCGGTACTTGGTTTCTCTCGACAACCAAATGTTACTTTTGCCTCATGCATATTGTTATATCACTTCTACATTTGTATCTTGGCTTATGACATGATCCCTTTGCAATGCACTCTTTAACCTTTTAATCCCTTATCAACTCGTCGTGTGAAAATTTATCTAAAGATTCTACTTCATTGAAATATCTCACTTATGCCACTCAATCATTCTCTATATGTGTTTGGGGACTCCTTACGAGTTACTATTTCTATGTGTCTATGTCATAAGGGTGCTCTCAATGTTGTCTCACTTATCATTTATTATCTAACTCGTTCCCAATCATTCTTGTTGATTGTATGTTTACTCGGATCATCAATGGCAAGTTCAAACCACGAAAAGAGCGTTACCCCTTGGCATCATCAAAGTTCTCTCAGACGAAGAAATCCTTCCCGAGTCAATGGGCGATATTGGAAAAAGTAAGCGTATGTGGACCTACAAAGCTACAACAAAATCCGATACTCAAAGTGTCTATTGACATCCTCAAGAACACAAACTTCTTGATTGCTATTACCAAGCAATGCTCAATTCCACCATTTACATTCAACAATTACGGAACACCATTCAATGGGACAAAATCACACTCAATACTCTTGCAAAGCTGGATGACGGGGAGTTCACGATTGATTACGCTATTACGAGCAAGGCTCTTGGAATCACCCATGTAACCTAACCTTCGTTACGAATCTCCACACAGTCTTGACGATCGATTGTCTTTCTAATTGGGTTGGGTTATCGAGCGACATTTAAGAGCATCCGACATCATCCTTTGGACACATGTATCAACCACGGAGAGCTATTACAACTATTCTCAACTTGTGCTTATCGGCAAAACATCGGGATTCGATAAAGTGAGAATTCCCATCTTGCAAATTCTATGGGGCATTGTCAATAGGGTTGATGTGAATGTCTCGGATCGTATTTGGGAAGAATTTTCCTTATCAATGAACACATTCATATCGATAGAACAAATTTTGAACAAAGCTCAAGGCGAAAAAAGCAGAACAAGCTTGTGATTCCCGACATCCGATTTTCAAAGCTTGTTATCCGGTTCTTGCAACAAAATCACAACTTCAATCCTAGGACTGAATCAACTATACACAAAGCAGAAGATGAATTTGTTTTAGGAAACCTGAAATATGTTCCTAGAGGTATGGATAAAGAAATATTTGGACTGCCAATTCCTGATATTCTACTCACGGATGATATCAAGAAAAAGGACTACTTCAAACAGTTCATGAAAAGAGCTGCAAGATCATCATTAATGTCACACCCTCTCCTCACAACCCAATGCTCCCAAGACCATCTCGGCTCTAAAGCATCTTATGCCTCTCTTCTAAAAGAGAGCGAAAGATCTCAACAGATCGAGACTCCTCATCCAAAAGCATAAAGAAAAGAAGAAGAAGGTGGAAAAAGAAATTGGTGACAATCTTTGAGGGAGCAAAGGATAGCTCAAGGTAGTTGATGAAGATGATCTTTGCTCTGCAAATGGGGATCGACAAAGCCTAGAAAGTCGAATATAAAGCCCAGTTGGAGGAATCGTGTTAAGAGAACACGATCAAGTGCCTCGACAATCCACCTCAACCATAAAGACAAAGGAAAAGGGTTGCTAGTGTTGAAGCAGAACAAGCGACTCACATGCTTCTAACAATCTCATCATCTCCATCAAGCACCACCAATCAATATGGTGAAGAAGAACAGAATCATCTCTGCTAAAGAACAATGCGGGTGGACAAAGTGCAAGCGTTTAAAGAAAACCTTACACTTAGTGAGACTCAATCGGCGAATGTTGGCTCTGTTGCAAAAGGCTCGCGGGAGAATCTTGAGACAAGATCGATGAGACCTTGCGGATGGATGAACCAAATCGTCTACCAACTCTCTATCTTCACTCAAGGACTTGATCTGATTTCACTTTGGAGATCAATACATAAATGACAAACCCTTAGATCTTGCACAATCCATGGTTACGGTCAACATTGACAAGATACATCAACAATTCCTCCGATGTCGGCATCTTCTCTCTGGTTGAACTTCCACCTCCCAACACTGCTCAATCAAGCTGTCGAACACCACCTACATCGTCACCAACCCCGAACTGTCATTACGATTCTTGATGTGGATGCTCCACCGACTTCACCACCTCGGATCCTTACCTCGGATCAACTCTTGGACAAAGGCGTAAAAGGATAGAAGCCCTTGAAGGCAACTTCCTAAATCTGTTGATTCCCTTGTGGATCGTGTCTATAGATTGGAGCACCTCAACTTCAATGAAGGGTTCTTGCCGCCATTGAAGGGAAGTCAAGGATCTTTGTGGAATGGGCAATGGAGGCCCACTTCTTAGGCGATTCAAGGACCTACCTATCACCGATATGAGAGCGACTCGTGTGAAAAGATGTATGAAGTGAAGAGGACAAGCATGAGGTTCACAAGAAACTCTATGAGGCACTTGAAGAATCCATTAAGTTCGACAATTATGAGCGTTATATGATTGACATCAAGGAAAAGGAAGCTAAAAGGAAAGGAGAGCTATTGTGTTGGAAACATTGAAGAAAGACCGTAAAGATCCTCCTCCACCTCCACCACCAGAAGTAGCTGGAACTTCGGAGGTGGTGAACCTTCTATGACAACCAACACACCTCCACCACAACCACCATCATCACCGCCAAAACCTTCCAATCAATCAAGTCCTACAAGTAAACAAGGCACTCATAAAAATCTGCTTGCTTGGGCGACGGTTGATTCAAGGTTCACATCCACACCCACCTCCTTTCACGATGCTCAAATGGTTCACGAAGAGTCGCATGTCATGGCAGTCGAGAATCGATGAAGATGATGCATCAACTAAGCATATTCCTAAGCCATCGGAAGAAGATTGGTTTGATGATTACACGGCGGTGGCGCATGACACATCGAGTTGCACCGTCGAGGACACAATTCAAAGTTGTATCGTTGAAGATAGACCTCCTTCTCCGGAACCTACATGGTCCATCCACGAGTCCGACTCAATGATGCCCGCAACAATTGGGTATCTACTATCACCGACAATTATGAAGAAACTGCTGAAGACTCTCTTCTTCACTTTCTTGGTGATATGGGAAGCTTCATTAAATGGTTTTGTAAGCGGAAGAGTATCTCATCCTTAACTCAAGAGATCTTGAAGGACACCTTATGAAATTGTTAAGGTCTTCCATTCAGATGCCAATCAACTTCAATACCAAATGGAAGAATGCCATAAGATGCTCAATGACCAAGTCAGTGAGCAAATTAGCCGCTTCAATGTTCACAAATCTCTTCCTCTTGGTGGTGAACCTAGTCAGATGACCATTCAAGCTGAATTCTTCTTCAACCATGACTTGGACTATCTTTGTGGTCACTCTGCTGAAAGAAGACACACACTATCAATATCCAAGATGAAAGCTGCTACCTACTACGATCGGGGCTTGAGCGGATGGTTCTGATCGTTTACGGGTCAATGAAGAACTTAAATATGACATTGCCGCATCATATGGTATTTCTGCTGGTGGTACAAAAGAAGAACTTCTATATTGAAAGACATAGTCTTGACAAAAGGCGCAAGAATGTTAGATCCGAGCTCCGTATCTTAAGTGTGGTTCGTGTAGAGATCTTCCCGATATATGGATATGAGTATTTGATGAAGATTGTCCTTAAGAGATCGATTTGAAAGAATATACTATTGAAGAAAGCGACTTCAAACATCTTACGCGAATGATTTGAAGATCTCTACCTACGAATATTCAAGGACACCTTGAGCATTTGCTGTCCGTGAGAAAAAGGCCCTATCTGCTCTTTGTTACTCTTTGGATTCGAGGCTTAGTCATTCGAAAGCGAGTTGAGGACTTCAACTCGGCATGGAAAGCTACCAAACCGGGATAAACCTTACATGTCCTCAATGGGTGCCACGGGCATGAATTTCATCATGAATACAAAGTCCTCGACACCCGAGCCGTCATCTTCTTGTGGATATGGGACTCGCATGCTTATGAGACTATGTGAGCTCTACAAGTTTAGTGACGATGCGCTCAAATTGGTCGAAGAAGAACTTGACACGAGTGAAAGAAGTCAAAATTGATATGAAATCTTGGGTTAAGACTACTTTTGGATGATGATGACTTGAAGAGGTGTGAACATTTCATTCTTTGCAATCGGGCGAAGACTCAAGACACGAAGGATCTTCCATGACCTTGAAAGTTTTGTTGGTGGAAGGCTTGGGATGGTCACTACAAACTTCTTGAGAGCGGAATAAAGACATCTTTGGGACTCCATCTCTTATGTATTAAATCATGTATTATGTGGTGTACTAACTTTGAACTCTTGTAATGCATGTAATAGCGATAGGTTTTGTCTTGTGGATTCCTCTTATTTCAAAAAGGGAACTTGGTGGTGTCTTCTTCTTTTCATATAAAACCGGACACATTTTCTCCAACAAATGTTTTTGTCTCATACATATTTAAATCACTTGAGATCCAAAATCTCAAAGGATTTGAAATTTTGATCGGGGAGAAAATGTGATATAAATATGAAAGACGATTAAAAGATGACCAGTTTTGTGCATACCGCTCTCTAATATGTGCTAAACATTTTCGAATCTCGAAGCATATATTAAGGGGGAGCATTTTTCTTTTAACAAATTCAAGACTTCAGGGTACACAATTTTCCAGTTTTCTAAGGTACCTTGATCGTATGTTAAATGGCTTCTAATCGCTTGGTGATCATGCCTGCACTTCAATATAAAGGGTTCCCTCTAGTATGTGCAAAACTCTTTTCAAACCTAGAAGCACATATTGAGGGAGCAAAATCATGAAAACCTCATCCTTCCCTAAAATGCTCTATCTACGATTCGATTTGGGAAGTGATGTTGATATCTTTAGAAAATGGTAATCAAAGAAGTTAATTCTTTCTCTTGCCTCCGTGTGCAAAACATTTTCAAATACTTGATGCACATGTTGAGGGAGTTCTCGTTCTAAAAATATCAAAAACAATTTCGGTACAAAATGCTTTGATAATATATCACAAGTATCGAATTGATTTTCAAATGGTTTTCAATTGGTTCCATATGGCGGATGAACAATACCAAAAAGACCGACCAACTTTACTTTATGTGCGGTGATATAAGGATGATAAGGTTAGGTATTGGTTCCCATGATCCCGCGAGCCGGAGGGATCTACCGAGGACAATCCACTAGTTAGTGTAGAAGTCCTTAGGTATGATGATAAAAGGAGAAAAGTGAGATATGGGAAGAGTGCGGATGAGGCGAGCAAGTCTTGGAACAAACCCAACAAGGTTCTTGCTATGAAGTCTCGGTAAGCTTGAAGGGTTGAAGAATTAAAAGAATTGAATGAGAAAGGGTGAAAACAAATAGCCCTCCATTTATTCAACCTTAGGCGAAACGGGTTCAATTCATATGCTCTTGATGGTAACATCGGTATTGAAGACAAGGCGTCATGGACCCGGTGGCCTTTGCACTTCAACTTTCAAACCACTCAAGTTCCTCTTAAAAGGACTTGTTTCATTCTCACGGGAACCGACATTATCTATCGACTTTCTCTTAGAGATTGTTGATATTGAAGAAGGAGACCCTCTCCTAGTCTCGACACGGGATCCAAATATGCACAAATTGAGTCTAGAGCCACGAGATCATCAATAAATCTCATTAGGACACTTTCAATGAAGACTCTCTGTTTCACACAATGTGGAAAGAGATTATATCTTGAGTCCTCGCATTATCCTTGTGGTATTGCGAACATCGAGTGATATGCATACATATTCACAATGAAGATGGAAAACCTTACGGAGCCAACATCAAACAAGCTCTGGTAGGTGGCATGTGAGATCTATTATATAGATCAACCATGTGACAAGCGAGCAGAAACAATGGGGCGATTCAATCTCTTGAATCAATCTGGTTCGAGTTATGGATTGCGGATACCTTTGAAAAACCGGTCTTTGTGCTTAACAACTCTTTTCTTTAGCACATCGACCGTGTACTCATTTTCAAACCAAAGGTGTTTTATGATTGATAATTGATTTTCAATAAAACCTTCGTTGTATTGCAAAAACAATTTCTATTGAGCAATACGATTGTTTTCAAATCTCTTTTCATCAATCGGTGGACTTAAAATTATTTGGTTCACTCACTCCGTGTTGTCTTCTTTGAGATGTTCGGTTTGAGAACGACTAAGCATTGCGAAACCCTGTCAAGGAAATTCTTGAATTATACGATCACAGGCGGTACATGTCTTGATCAGCGGGAACCGTGGGCGTGTACCTCAATTCAGCGAAAGTGATCAAAGACACTTTCGTGCGATTTATTGCTAGCTGTTGTATGCGGTACACCCGGCGTTTGCGGTGATCGAATGAAGCGGTCAATCCATAGCCGCATGCTCACTTAACACATTCATCTCAAAAGAAATCATGATTAGTGCATCAATGACTCGATATTTTCACTCCATGCTTACGCTTTCTGCTGCGCCAATATCATGAATCAACTAAAGCTTCCGCTACTCGATGAGAAGATATCATGATCCGAATGTGAGCATGTCGGTCCGAAAGTCACAACATCACATAAAACCAACACCACAATGGATGTCTCGGAGAATTTTCATAGCTGATGATCTCAAAAGATGGCTCATAATTATTATCTCATGGATCATTAAAGACCTCCACTTTAAAGTACAAATCTATGCGGACTTTGAAGTTGCACTACTTATGCACAAAGATTGCGAAGTTGAAGTATTAAAGTCTCTGAGCTCAAGAACAAAGTCAAGAATAGAATGCTAGGATTTGAAATGTAAAACATGGGGTGACCTCCCTTAGGGAGATTGTTAGGAATTAGAAAATTCCATAGTGAAGAGTCGGTCACCCCAACTATTATCTAGCATAAGTTAGCTCGTAGATTTGTCGTTAGTTTCGTTATTTAGGAGTTTATTAGTTAGTTTGTAGCATAGTTTAGTTTAGTGCAACACCGTGGAGGAAGGACGGGTCTTTACCTTTGTATCCACGATCCGAGGCCGTCGGGAGGTCGTTTAGTTTGTAACCTATAAATACCCTCTACCTTGCAAGGTAGAGGTTGGATATTCTTTGGTAATCTAATATTCTACAAGTTTCTCTTACTAGAATATCCCACTTTCTCTCTCTCTAAAATCATCTATATGCTCATTGTGTTAATGTTATGATATGTAAGTGAAATCCAATATCCTTAAGATCTAAGTTGGTTAGAATATACCCTTGCTTGTCGGGAAATACCACATTACGAAAATTTAGAGAACGGATGTATACAACCCAAAGCTTACAGATCCAAACATGGACCGGTCATTAGATAAAACTCGCGATGACCAAAATGTAAAGCATGGCCTTCAATGTAAAAATGAAGGGCATATCATAGTGAGAATAAATCGACTTTATCTTGTTTCCTTAGCATATAATCTATGATGTCGTTTCATGTTCAAAAACAACGAGATCAATCCATCTTCCAAGCGGTATTCTAAGCAAGATCGGCGTCTTCGTCTAACTTTGCTTTATCAACCAAAAGTAGTTCGGTTCTTGGTAATGATTAAATTAGCTTCACGGTCCTAAAAAGGTAAAAAAACAATTTAAATCGGACCATGGATGGAATCTATACCAACGTCGTAAACAATTGCGTATCGATGCATGTAAACCACTCCTTATTAGTCTAGAGTGCTACTAAAATTTTTAATGAACGAGGTTATGTTACATACCTAACGAGATGACATCTACGTATTATACCCTACATAATTACGAATCGACGAGACATAAAGAGGAGAAATCAAAGGTATTAATCGAATAACAACAACAATTTGTTGAAGCATATAACCAATTGCAAATAAATAATGTACAATAAACAACGAGGAAAATATTTACGTACCATATTTGGCCACATTTTTAAACAAGCTTGATCAATCCAACGTGGGTGGTACTCAGCGATGTACCTTTATAGCTCGTGACATAGCGGCGATACAAGAAAAGAGGAATGCGAAGAAGGCGATCTCATTTGTGAAAACAACTTAGTTACAATGTTTTTATGCGAGAAGCAAAAGCAGAAAAAGCAGTAACTATGAATGTTTTTCTTGCAGTGGAAAATTGATTTTGAATACATATGTAATGTACTTTCACTATTCAATTGTATACGTTCTATGTAACGTAAAATGACCAAAAATCCTTTTAAAAATACGGTTGCCCAACGCTTTTGGTTGGCAAAAAACAATACCTTACACATACTGGGACACTTGTCACAATTTCGATGAGTTGCCCAATGACGGTTGCCCTCGGTCTATTTTCAAATTTAAAATAAAAGTGGTCCATAAAGTGATATGCATCGGTATGTGATCTATTTTGTCATTTTCCACTTATTAATTAACTAATAATAATCATTTAAAAAATTAACTAATAATAATAATAATAATAATAATAATAATAATAATAATAATAATAATAATAATAATAATAATAATAATAATAATAATAATAATAATAATAATAATATTACTGCGGTGGCGTCTTGAACTATGCCTTCCTTGCTTCAGACTTCAATCTGCTAGCCCTAGAACTAAGCTCCTTCGTAGTTACGGTATTATGGCGATGGTCCCTCTTTTGATGATGCTCTACGTATTTTTAATGTGAATAAGGATATTGACCTTTTGAGTAACTCTAGCGAGGCGCCCCAAACTTATGAAGAAATTGGCGGATATATATTTCGATCGGGTTACCCAAACGGTTGAATCTACATTCCATCTTTCTCCTCGACGGATGGCGTTATGGAGTTCTCTAAAGGAGGATCATACCGGATTGGCTTAGGGTGGCTCCGATATCCGGGTGGGACAAACTATGAATGCAGGGGCTTATCGTTGTGTCTTGTGCTATCGGTTGGGTGTTCCTCTTTTCCTTTGTTCGGTACCGTGTTGACTTGTTCTAAGGTATTTTACGGAGATATTTATGGGGATCACGCTATTTTGTGTGCGGGTATTGTTGGCATTAAACATCGGCATAACCTTGTGCGTGATGTTCTTGTTGATATATGCTCTCGGTTGAATTTACGCTCGTAAGGAGGTGGATATTGGACTTTATGGAGATGGGACGGATCCTTGCGGCCGGTGATATATTGCTTTACTCTTGGGATAGTGGGCGTGATGTGTGCTTTGATCTTACGGGATCGTCGCCCTTGATGCAATCTGGGATGGTGATTTTATGCTAGGCGTGCGATCATTGTTGCCGGCGTAAACAAGTCAAATCGATGCTAAATGTGTTGATATTGGATATGGGTTTCTCCCTTTTCTTTTTCTTCTTTTGGCGAACTTGAGAAGGATGCGATAACCTTGCTAAAGCGCATTCGGCGATTCTCTATGACTCAAGACATTGGGCGCGTGTTAGGTTCATATTTTTAATAGGATTGGTTTGCTATTGCTAGAGGTGTGGGGCCTAGTTGGTTTCTCGGCTTCCACTAATTTTTGTAAATCCTATGAGTTTTTAATAAAAGTGTTGATAATAATAATAATAATAATAATAATAATAATAATAATAATAATAATAATGGGGTCTCCTCCCCTTGATCTCCTCGATCATCCCCTGCACTTCTAGATCATCTGTTTGCATCATTCTGTTTTGTGTGGGCGTTTATGGGGTCTCCTCCCCTTGATCTCCTCGATCATCCCCTGCACCTCTAGATCATCTTGATCTTGTTGGTATCCATCTACGTGAGTGTATGAGTGGTGGCCACCATACCAGTGGCTTCCCGTTGTGTACGGTTGGTTTTGCTCCACCCTTTTTGGTCTTGTCCTTTGCATATTGTCTTACCAACAATTTCCTTGTCGCGTCTCTTGCTTCTGGTTGTCGTGAGTTGGCCACGGTTGTCGGAAGTCTTCCGGTGGTGACAGGGTTACGTTTTGCTTCGGGAACTTTTGGAGTTGGTGATCCGGATTGTGGGTCTTGATTGGATGCGGTTTAGCTCCTTGGTGTTTCAGGAGGAAAGCGTTTTATTTGTTTGCCATATATGGGATGCGAGTTGCTCCTATGACATGTATTTTGTTGTACATAGTTAAGTCTTGTTTTGTTTCTTTTTTATGTGGGCCATGCATGCAACTTGTGTTACACATGATGGATGCGCTTTATTACTGATATTCTATATATTGGTAGGGCCCATGGTCATGCATGTTGGGTTAACATTTTTTTTAGGTTTGGTTTATTAGTAGGTTGTAACAAAAAAAAATTACAATCATTCTCTTGGATTGTTTTTTTATGGCTAGGCGAGAGGCATCCCGGATCTCCTGTCCGTTACAAGGTCATGAAGGGTGCAGCGGGGGAAATGGCAAAGGGCTCACTAAGAAATATTTTATTGACCATCTGAATACGCTGCATTTCAAAACGGATAGTTTAAGAGCTTTGTACAAGGATCGGGTTACAAAGGATTTTCCTTTATTCTCCGCGCTAGACCAGGCCCTTCATGAAAAGGGTGTTTGGCTTTGTGGGCGTGCTTCTGCACCCACACTTTTAGTAAAAATTGCAAACATGCCGACGGGGAAGTGGTTCTAGCACCTAGTTTTCATGAAGTTGCAATCTATGGCATTCTGCGCCTCCGTCGATGTCGGATAGCGTGATTGGCGCTATGGTCACATCGGATATTACTACAAGTGATATTGGAGGAGGTTGATCTTTGGTAACCCGCGGAAAGGGGCTTTTTATTTGACATCGACACGCTGGGTCGAGTCTTCTGAAAAAGTTACGTGCGGTTAAATCATCCCCGGGTTGCGTGCGGGGTTCGCTAAGATTTTCATAATGCTCTAGACAATGTCCTTGCGTGCCCGGGGGATTTATCGGTATGGGTGCAACTCCTCATCTTGCCATGTTGTGTTTTGACCACCCGTGCCGACGATAGAAACTGCGACGTTCGGGGAGGCGGGGCGGCGTCGGTTTGAATCATCTCTGGGCTATTCTCCGTTGAAAAGACCCCGGACGAGGATTGCTTTGGTAATGGGCAGCTTATCGAGGACACTTCATCCCTCGGGGAAGGCGAAACCAAAGATCTTGATCTTTGCTAACACGGCTCAATGTAAGCGTAAAGCGGGAGGCAGGCACTATCACAGCGCCATTAAGGTACTCGCGTCATCGGTGTTTCCTCTCACATCGACACCACCGCATGCGCGAGGCCAAACATCCCATGCCCCATCTCGGTTTGTCATCGTCTCCTCTTGGTGAAGATGCACTAACTGTGGATAAGGATTTGATGCTGAATAGGATCCGCAGTTTCCCGAAGGGGACATCATGTGGGAGGGATGGGCTCAGAGCACAACATTTAATGGATATCATGGGAGGGGCTGCGTCCGCTATTGCTGATGACCTGCTTGGCTCCATCACAGGAGTCGTCAACTTGTTCCTTGGTGGAAAGTGTCCGGCTATATTAGGGGAATATATTGCCAGCGCTCCATTGACTCCTTTGGTTAAGCCGGGTGGAGGTATTCGCCCTATTGCTGTCGGCACGGTATGGCATAGGCTTGTTTCGAAGGTTGCTTCTTCTTTGATTGGTAACTCCATGAATACCTATTTGCAGGACTTTCAATTTGGGGTCGGTGTTCCGGGTGGTTGTGAGGCGATTCTCCATTCGGTGAATCGGCTTGTTGAGGCTAAGGGTCACAATGTTGGGTTGTCTATTGTAGGATCGAAATAATATTGTGTTTGATGATTCGGGTGGTCTTGGATGATCAAAATACATGTTAGCCATTAGAGAGAGAAAGTAGAGAGTTGGGTGTTTTCTTGCTAGAGAGTTGCTTTGTAAATTATGGAATGTTAGATTAAAAAACACCACCCCTTCCATGGATGGAAGGGGTATTTATAGTTACAGAATACACGACCTCCTATCGGCCTGTGGATCAGGCATACAGTGGGTAAAGACCCGTCCTTCCTCCACGGTGTTACACTACGCTAAACTAAACTAATAACTAACTAATAAACTACTAAATAACGTAACAAACTACAAGTCTACAAAGCTAACATATGCTAGATTATATTTGGGGTGACCGATACTTTACTTATAGAATTTCCAATTCCTAACAATCTCCCCCTAAGGGAGGTCATCCCATGATTTACATTTTGCTTCCTAGCATTCTATCTTTGACTTCGTTCTTGAGCTCGTAGACTTGAATTCTTCACTTCCGCAATCTTTGTGCTTTAGTAGTGAAAGTTCAAAGTCCGCATAGTTTAGTACTTTTAGTGGAGGCCTTTAACTGATCCACATCTTTGATGATCTTCGAGCTTTCATTGAGATCATTAGCCACATCAAATCTCTCTGGATCATCCATAGTTGTGTTGCCTTCATGTGATGTTGTGACTTTCGGACCGACATGCTCACACTTTTGAATCATGACATCTTTCCATCGAGTAGCGGAAGCTTTCTTTGGTTCATGATATTTGCGGCACGTAGCGAAGCATAGTATAAAAATATCGAGAACCGAGTTATGTAGATATGCACCGATCATGATTTCTTCAATTAAGTGTAGATGTTGTGAGCATGCGGCTTTGGATTGACGTCTCAATTCTAATCGGTACGCAACCGTCCAAATGTACTGCAAACAATAGTTAGCAATAAAACACACGAAAGTGTCTTTGATCACTTCGTTGACATGAGTACACGGCCCACGGTTCCCGTTGATCGATTACAAATCTTGCTGTGATCGGTAGGATTTCTAAGAATCTCCTTGGGGTTTGCGGTTGTTCTATTGTTCTCAAACGAGCGTCTCAAAAAGACAACACGGAGTGAGTGAACGAGGAATTAAGATTCGATTGATGAAAATTGATTTGAAAACAATTGCGTATTGCTTAGAAGAAAGAGTTTTGCAATCACGACGAAGGTTTTATGAGAAAGATCAATTTTCAATCAAAATACTTTTGTATTTGAAAAGAGTACACATTCGATGTGCTAGATAAAGAAGAGATTCACACATCGAGCGGTTTTCCAAAAGCATTTTTCAATCGAGAGATACTTTTGAATATGAAACATGAATACACATTCGATGTGCTAGAGAAAAGAAGATTTGCACATCGAGCGGTTTTCCAAAGTATTAGTCAAATCCTTTCTGGACCAAGGTTGATTCAAGAATGAATCTCCCATTGTTTCTATCCAGTTGTCACAAGCTTGATCTTTAGAAAATATCTCACATGTCACCCACCAAGAGCTTGTTTGATGTTGGCTCTAGAAGGATTTCCATCTTTATCGTGAATACTTTTACATATCACTCGGATGTTCTGGCAATACCACAAGGATAATGCGTAGGACTCTTAATTATATTCTCACTTTCCACATTGTGTGAAACAGCAAGTCTTCAAGAATAGTGTCCTAATAAGATATTGTGGATGATCTCTTGGCTCTAGACTCAATAGTGCACATTTGGTTCCTATCTTGGGAGACTAGGGAGAGGTCTCCTTCTTCAATATCAACAATCTCTAAGAGAAAGTCGATAGATTATGTAGGTTCCCGTGAGAATGAAACAAGCCCTTTTAAGAGGAGCGTGAGTAGTTTGGGAAGTTTAGTGCGGTGCGTCCTTTGGGTTCATGGCGTCTTGTCTTCAATACGGCGTTACCTTAGTAACCACCAGTAGCATATGTATTGAACCAGTTCTTGCCCTAAGGTTGAATTATTGGAGGCTATTTCTTTTCACCCTTTTTCATTTCATTTCTTTTCATTCTTCAACCCCTTGATTGCTTACGAGACTTCATAACTAGAACCTTGTTGGGTTTATTCGATTACTAGCTCGTCTCGGTCCAATCTTCCCATTTCACATTTTCTACTTTTTCATCATACCTAAGGACTCTACACTATCTAGTGGATTGTCCCTGGGTAGATCCCTCCGGTTCTGGCGGGATCGTGGGAACGAATACCTAACCTAACCATCCTTATAACACCATGCATAAAGTAAATTGGTAGGTCTTTTGGCATTGTTCTTTCCTTCATGAAACCAATTGAAAAATCATTTGGAAAATCAATCAAGGTACTTGTGATATAAAATCAAAACATTTTGTACCTTAATGTTTGATCATTTTAGAAATGCTCCCCCTCAACATGTGCATATGATATTGAAATTGTTTGGCACATGGAGGCAAGAGTTCTTTGAAATAATTTCTTTGAAATAATTTCATGATCACAATTTTCTTAGAAAAAGCCTTTTGATTTTCTTTGGTAAATTCTCTTCCTCAATATGTGCATAGGATATTTGAAATCATTTTTTCACATAGAGGCAAGAGTTCTTTTGAAGTACATCCACGATTACAAAAGCCAATATAAACCATTCGCTCCCCTCAATATGTGCATCGATATCGAAAGAGTTTGGCACATATTAGAGAGAACTGCACTTTGAATCAAAGCGATCATCATTTATCAAATTTCATTATTAAATCACAAATTCTCCCCGATCAAAATATCAAACCCTTTGAGATTTTGGATCCCAAGTAATTTAATAAGGTTTAGAAAACATGGAGAATATGTGCCTTGTTTAAATACTCATCGGTTTTGGTTAAATGCTCCTCCTCAACATGTTCATTGTATATATGAAATCGTTTGGCACATGAAGGAAGGAGTGCTTTAGAAACAATCACCCTTTTAAAACCGTTTTGAGATTTAAATCACGATCTCTCCCCTGATCAAAAATTTCAAACCAATTGAGATTTTGGATCCGATTGATTAAATCATTTAGAAAATTTTAGGAAAGTCGTGGCAAGATTTAATTTTGAAAAATGACGGATAAGGAACAATTTTAGACTTTAAAGATTGTTAGTATCAGGTATGATAGTTTTTAAGAGACCTTTAAGTAAAATAAAACAATTTCACAATCAAACAAGAACAGAAAAAATTTCATTTTGAAAGACCTTGATTCTAAAGAAAAAATCATACCATGACATAACATTAAATCCTTAGATCACCACTTAATTTCGTACAAACCGGACTTTTGTGAAGAAATATCATTTGAAAATATTTTATTTTAAATCACTCTCCCCCTCAATCGATGACCGTAGTCGATGATTGAGTGACATAAGTTTTGATAAAATGAAGTCCGGTGATTTTCAAATTTAAGTCAATTATTTTTCAAAACAATATTTTCCATTTTTAAAACAATTTAATCAAAAAAAAATTTCAAAATTGTTTAAAAATGGTATCTGCTATAAAGATCGTTAGGTGGTTGAGAAGCTTACATTGTTCTTTGTAGGGCTTGGAAGAAAACCGTCTGGCGATGCGGTGAGACTTCTTCGTTGCATTTAATGCCAAGCGAGGTCAAATTAAGCTCCGTTTTAGAAAACCATCTGCAGATGCGGTGAGACCTCTTACCTTGCATTTATGCTAACTCTCCATTGAAGTCCAATTAAGCTCCGTTTCTTCATTTGTCAACCCAAGATATAGTTACCCTTTCCTTCGGCATCAATCATCTTCAATTGTGGGATCCGGATCGGGAACATTCTTATATACCAATATACCGCATATGTTAGTGAACACACATACAGATATATGGTGGTCGACATCACCCAAACAGCAATCGACTAATAAAAGTCAATTCAACATATCAATCAGATCATATAAAGCATGGGATTATGTGTTCATCAAACTCTAATCATCTAAACCTAACAATCATATCCTAGGCACCTAGTCCTTCAACATAGGTTAACATCATTTTTAATTAAGCATATAGGATAATTAAGAAAGTCCGTTAGATGATATAGATTTGAAAACGTTCTCCCCTTCAATCAATGACTTATTTTCTGAAGAGTTTAAAAGCGCTGAAGTCATTGATTGAGTTTTGATTATAAAACTACGAATCGATTGTTTTAAAGCAACTCATTTACCACCATTTTGAAAACAACAAATATTTTTACGAAGAATTTTAGGCGGAAAAACATTTGTGTAGGAGCAATGATCCTTGACATACTTTCCTCAAATAGTTTTAGGATAAGTGCGAAATTTTTGAAATTTTGATTTAGCGCAACACTTTCCTTTCTTTAAAGAGCGGGTTGCTATCGAAATAATAGCAAGCCATAGTTTAAGTGCGGGTTCTGATCTGAAATAGCGCAAGCCATAGTTTAAGCCGGGTTCTGATCTGAAATAAGCTGTAAGCCATTTTTGAGACATGTTTAGAAAAGAATATTTACATACTTGAACTTCATCTATGGTCTCGTGCCATTATTGAATGACATTTCTAAGACCGCGGATGTTATCGATACGGAAGACATGTCTTAGAAAAACATATTTTGGTATTTTAAAATTTTCGATTTTTATGGGTTTTGAAGGTTTTATATTTTTCTATTTTTTCTTTGGTTTTATATTTTTGTATTTGGTTTTTTTGATAAATATATACAAAGATAGAGTAGATGATATAGTTTAAGAAGATGATGATCGAGTGCCGAGATAAAGATATCGAGCGGCCCGTTGTAGAAGATAGAAATCATCATCCTAAAACTTTCACCACTAAAGCTTAGAGGCTCTTGCATTGAAGAAAGAAATTGAACCATCTGAAAGTGAGACTTTGCGACTTCCCCCAAACCGAAAATCCTTTGGATGAGCAGATTGAAGCTCTATTTCAAGCTTGTCTTAGCGGTGCAGAAAAGAACACCATTTAACAAAATCCATTGCTCCTTTTAAGAGCGATAATCGAGATTCTCCGTTCGAGGTTATATCATCAAAATAGACCCGACAACGTATCATCCCACTCTTTCAATTTCTTCTCATATTTCATTACCACTAAAGTATGAAGCGATCCATTCAAAAGGTGTCAAGAGAACAATTCCCCAAGTAGTTAAATTGATGCGATCGGTCTCTTTGTATAATGCTCAAGAACTCTCCCGAATACACATCATGGGGAATGAAAACACCTCCCATGTTCACATTTTTCTTCCACGATGATCATGTATGAAGTTCAAGAACCAAGTACACCAATACCCAAAAGCTCTCCGAATACACATCATGAGGGAATGAAAACACCTCCCATGTTCACATTTTTCTTCCACGATGATCGTGTATGAAGCTCAAGAATCAAGTACATACATTCCAGCTGAAAGAATAGCGGTAACACCTCCTCATGTTATACATTTATCCCCCACGAATATGTCATACTTGTGTACCTCTTTTATCTTGAAACTTTCTCTAACATCACTTCCCCAGCGTAGTTGGAATAATAACACTAAAAGCCTTGATGAGTAAAACCTTGAGTTTTCTGCGGTCATGACATTCGTCTTCCGGGATATCTTCAATCACTTAGAAGAATTAAGTTCATCAAGTTTACTCGCGTTTAGATGCTTGTCTCCTTCCCCCTTGCTAGTTTTGACACTTCAGAAGCAGCAACATGGTATATGCCCACATACACAAAATCTTTTGAGAAGAACGCTTGAAGTCTTTGTGAGAATCAACTTGCTGAAGAACGTGAGCAAGTCTAATTAGGGATTAAATCAGACATTTCACCCTCCCCCAATTAGTGCTCTCCCCTAAACCGACAATCTTTATGATGAATGCTTGAATGAAGAAGAAGTCTTTAGATCTTTAAATGCAACTCGTCTTTTTAGTCTTCTAACACGCAGATAAATGTAGAACCGACTGTAGACTCGACCTTCTTCAAGATTGTCGGTTAGAATAGATAGTTAACATCTTCATCACACTAAAAGCATCCCAATTAACACATCTTGCAAATCCCTTAACAAAAATCCTCCCAATCAAACAAGAACAGAAAGATGTTCATCAAGGAAATCGACAATCGGGCATAGCGAACACACAAGATGGTAACACCAAACTACCAATCACATCAAGCGAGCGAGAGAGATTGTTGGAATCATCATGTTGATGTATCGTGAAGCATTAACGGGAAGCACTTTGTCGATAAACTCATCAATCCAGTGAAGATGTCAACCAGCGGCTCTTAGATGAAACTCCATGTAAAGATGACCCGATAAGAAGCTCGGTTCTTACATGAGTTTGGGCTGTTTGACCATTTATTCTCATATAATAATCAGCCATGCGATAATTTCACTTCTTCTCCCCTCAAGAATTGCATATGGATATGCCATTCTTGATTACCAAGTGAATATCTTTTAACAAATGTAGTCTATTCACACTTCTCCCCATAAAATTAGCACATGATGTCGCCATCGTCATTATAGTTGAGCAAGTGGAATAAGAAAACAATTAACGATGGTCAGGTTCACTTGATATATGAAAGCGCATGGAAAAATTATGAAGCATGTTGATGAGAATGGTCATTAATAAGAAGATTTCTCTTCTTTGAAGATAAAGCGCCTTGAGCGTACACTTTTCTTTTCTTTAGAGAACGAGGCTTGGTGAAGTATTCAAAGCGTCATAAGAAGATTTCTCTTCTTGGAAGATAATCGCCTTGAAAGCGTACACATTTCTTTTCTTTGAGTCTGAGGCTGAGGCGGTGTGAGCAGGCGTCATAATCTCTCACTTTTCAACTCTCTTAGCAAAACATGTAATCAACCCCATTATCATTCGGTGGGCTCTTTGTTGTGATAGGCGATGGAAAACCCAATATGATGAATTTGACCACAAGTAAACTAACTTGAACTCGTGACTTAAACTTACACATATGTAACAAAGGCGGTGTCGAGAATTCATGCCCATTTGAATCTCTAAGTACTCTATACTCTTCAACCAACCAACCATCAAGTATTAGGCGTATATCACCTCTTGAAAATCCACAATTGAATGTGACAGAGCACTTTAGCGTAACTCCTTTAAGTGATAGTTATTTTGTGGTGGTAAGAGCCCAATTCCCAGTGGTAAAAGAAAAGGTAAAAGTCACCCAACAATAACTAGATTTCCAAGTCTTCGTTTTTGATAATAAGCTCAAACAAGGATCATGAAGAATCTTCATCCAACCATCCCGATACCTTGGATACTAAGTACACTCGCCGTGATATTTCACTTCAACCTCGAATAAACAATAGTGAATTAACTCCGTTGTCACATTTTCTTGGTTAAAAGCTCAAATCTAGCCTCCTTTGACATTTTAAGTGAACTCGATAATGGTTTCATCCCGACCATAGTCTAATGAGCATAACCCGTAAAACTTTGAAGTAACCAAACCGCCATGATGAATATCCAAACACACATCAATTCATGAAGTACACCTTTTATCCTTCTTGAGCGAAACCGTAGCACCGGCATCGGAAAAGATCCCGAAATACACTTTCCTTTTCTCCGGGATGGTTCCATCAATCGGGATTTTACAACTCTATGATTTAAACCGAAAAATAGTTTCTTTCGCGGGATTTTACAAAACCAAGAATAAAGCGTAAGATAGATCCGAATGCACTTTACTTTTACCGGGATGTTTCCATTGTTACGGATTTTACAAGTCTATGATTTAAACCAGAAATAGGTTCTTCGCGGGATTTTACAAAATCAAGACAAAACCGTAAACAATGTCGACTTGAAGGTGTTATGACAACTTTGGTTTTAGTGAATAAGCATTTTAGGGAACATGCGTGGTTCATCAACAATTCTTCTCCATCATCAATAATTCATTACCCGAATGTAGCGACTTCACAAACCATACTAAGTCAAGTAGTATAAACTCCTTTTCCACGGAGGTTAATCGTAACACATCAAAGTACCGTTTCTCCCCATGATGGTTTCGAACTTTCGGAAGCATCATAACGTCTCTGACCATTTGCACGAAGTTCTTGTCATAAGCAAACATCTTGAAAAATCATGGTATGTTGACGATTCATAGAACGATTTTTCTTAGGCGTGAAGTATCATTGATATTTTGTGACATCGAATATCCCATGGGAATTCTTTGAGATTGAACCTCTATTGATTTATCGGCCAATAGAAATGACCACATATAGGAGAGCATTTCGCGTCAATAACACCGAAAAAACCCCGTAGTCATTTTTGACTTTTTCGCTCAAGCCGTGAATTTTGTATCCCTCCGTGAAATTCATCATACCAAAAATACCATACAATTTACCAATATCAAATTTTTATCCTAAATTTTTGGAAAAAATCTCGGATACCAACTTGCAACATTTAATCGACCATCAGATTATAGTAGTTCAAAACCAACGTGCACTTATTTGTAAAGCTCAAGGCCAATATGAATGAGCAGCCCAGAAACCTTCGATGACTAGGGGTGGAAGCGAGCCGAGCCGCTCGTGAAAAGCTCGGGATCGGATCGGTAAAAAGCTCGAGCGAGCCGAGCCTAAGCGAGCTCGAGCCGAGCTCGAGCCTAAGTTGGGCTCATTTAATAATCGAGCTCGAGCCGAGCTCTATACAAAAGGCTCGTTTAGGCTCATGAGCCTAAGCGAGCCCTAAAAATATATATATATATTTTCTATCGTATAACCGTGTTAACGAGCTCGAGCCTTGTGTTAACGAGTCGAGCTTTGTGTTAACGAGCGAGCTCGAGCTTGTGAAAAATTCACGAGCCGAGCTCGAGCTCAAAGTGTGAGGCTCGAAACGAGCTCGAGCTCGAGCTCGAGCTTTTTATATATAAACGAGCCGAGCTCGAGCTCGGCTCGGCTCGTTTTCACCCCTAATGACAGCCCATAATAAAAAAACAACTACCCAGCCCATCAGTTGAATCACACGTCCAAATCCATTCCATTCCACAAACAGGTTATATAAAATACCTTAACACAAGTATTTCTAACCTAATCCCTAAAAGCACTCTAACCCTAAATACTTGGATAAAAACGCCTACCACTTCTAAAGTCTCTCTCTGCCAAACTTTGTATCTCCCACATCTCATCTCAAGTCTTCCTTCTTATCACACTCCAATTACATCATCATCACCTTCTTTTCTATAACAAATCTGATCTTATCAATATCATTATAAACCTAAAATACGAAACTCACAACCTTTAACATAACGAACCATGATTATCTATTACAGCTCAATACCGAATCAAGAAGGATGAAGAGCTTCAAGATCCTTTGAAGGGGGTCTCGGGTAGGTTAATGTATTTCTGATGTTGTTTCGTTGTTGTTTCACTTTTAAAACTGAACCAAAGAAAAAGAAAATAACACATATGTTATCATTCTTTTCTTGCAATATTCGGATATAAAGAAACTAAGCTTCAAATAAGAGTCGATGATGAGTATTTTTCGTGTGAACCTTTTGTGGTTTTGATAATATGCACGAAAATAGATCTGAGATGATGTCGTATAGTTTGTTGTATAGAGATTAGTTCGATTGTAGATGAGATGGAGGATGAGTAGGATAGAATGGGATTTGTTGGTGAAGTTGGATTATTTGAGGCGGGTCTGATGTAGTTGCTTTGAGTCTTCATATTTTAGAAAAAAAAATCATGGACCAATGATGGTTTATGTAATCTGAGGTCGTATCAGTTTTGGTATTTGGTACATGGTCTTGTGGTCAAGTCTTTACATCTTCTTCTTCATCCTTTCTGTCAAGTAGCTTACGGGTCGCTAGGCCACGTCGCTAGGCCAAGTCGCTAGGCTTACGACAAGTCGCTAGCATATCAGTTTGACTCAAAAGTCAAACCGTCACCAAGTCTTAGAACAAGTCGCTACGACTTGTGAATACAAGTCGCTATGAAATTTTAAGTCACAAGTCGCTAAGGTTTTACTTGACATAAGTCGCTAGCAAGATTTATAACATTTTCCGATGAGTTTTCCAAAAAAGTTTTACGACCATGTTCATGCTTACCCAGAAAAAAAATGACTTAAGCAGAAAAAAATACTTCATTTTTTACCCAGTTTGGACTTTGAATAATATGATCATATGACCACAAGAGGCTTCACATATTTGGTACAAAAGTCATGAAGAGGTGAGTAAAGATACTGACTTGGACAAAATGAGACAAGACAGATATGACAATGAAAGAATCATAAGACATATTTTACCAAAAGATACCAAAACATGTTAAAACCAGTTTACCCATAATAATAAACGGAAAACAAATAATCCGACAACCAAAATACACGAACTAGTTAAAAACCATGTAACAAAACTAAAAAAATCATCAACACACAAGAACCTTGGCTCTGGTACCAATTGTAAGATCGAAATAATATTGTGTTTGATGATTCGGGTGGTCTGGATGATCAAAATACATGTTAGCCATTAGAGAGAAAGTAGAGTTGGGTGTTTTCTTGCTAGAGAGTTGCTTTGTAAATTATGGAATGTTAGATTAAAAACACCACCCCTTCCATGGATGGAAGGGGTATTTATAATTCTGAATACACGACCTCTATCGGCTGTGGATCGGGGCATATAGTGGGTCAAGACAAATCCTTCCTCCATGGTGTTACACTACGCTAAACTAAACTAATAACTAACTAATAAACTACTAAATAACGTAACAAACTACAAGTCTACGAGCTAACATATGCTAGATTATATTTGGGGTGACCGATACTTTACTTATGGAATTTCCAATTCCTAACATCTATGTTGTTGGTGGATTTCCAGAACGCTTTCAATCTGATTGATAGGAGTGTCCTTCTATAGGATTCCAAGATCAGATGTCCTTCTATTGCTCCTTTGGTTGAGTTTTGTTATGCCAGACCTGCTAGACTTTATTACGATGATTCCATCCTTTGGTCCTGTCAAGGGGTGCAATAGGGGGATCCGTTAGGCTCGTTGTTGTTCGCCCTCGCTCTACACCCCCTAATTCATGCTATTATCAGGGCATGTGAGCTCACTCTTCAGGCTTGGTATCTTGACGATGGCACTATTGTAGGAGATACTCTCATGGTCGCCAAGGCACTAGACATTATTTTGACCGATGGTCCGTGTGGGTTTGTTTTGAATGTCGATAAGACCGAACTTTTACGGCCTCACGAGGACCCTAGAAATTTGGGTGGAGGTGTGTTTCTATAAATATCTCCCGACCGGTGGATGGTGTCAAATTACTTGGCGGTTCAGTTAGTTTGGATGAAAGCTTTTGTCAAGAGATAGCTTTGAAAAGGGTTTCTAAAACTATCTTGCTATTGAAAGCTATTCTTAAACTTAATGACCCCCAATGCGAGCTCCTTCTCCTCCGTAATTGTGCCGGGGTTGCGAAATTATCTTATGCTTTGAGGACATGCCCCCTTTGTATGTTCAAGAGGCCAAAGTTCGGTTTGATCAGATGTTACGGGCCTCCTTGGAGAAGATTATTACAGCCTCTGGACCAGGGTTTGGCAACTGGCAGTGGCGGCTTGCCACCCTCCCAATCAAGATGGGTGGATTGGGCATCCATGCGGCATGCGACATAATCCAGTATGCTTTCCTCGCCTCTCGTTTACAAACTAATGATATGCAGGACCGGATTCTGGTAAAAACGGGTATTAATTCTCATGGTCCCTCGTTTCAGCATGCTCTTGATATTTTTAATAGTGCTTGTAACACGGACTTGCTCTCTGTCACCTCTGACGCTCCTGCCCCTCATATGATGAAAACCTTGGCAAAGTGTTACTTTGGGTTCATAGAGAAAGATCTTGTTTCCAAGTATGTGTTAAGTCCAAGGCAAGTGGCTATCCTCAGTTGCACCCGGACTCCACATGCACAAGATTTCCTATTCACTATTCCTATTTATAGGTTAGGCCAAAGGATGAATCATCGCCAATTCCGTTTGGTATTGTGTTATAGGCTCACCATACCCATGTTTTCTGAAGGTAGTCTTTTTCCGAGCTGCAAACATCGCATGGACCAATGGGGGGACCATGCAGTTCATTGCTCTAGTGAGGTGGGGGTGAAATTTAGACATAACCTGGTGCGTGATATTCTTGTCGACATATGCTCCAAGGTTGGGATTTTGGTGAAAAAGGAAGCCCCATTGGGATTTCTTTCAAGGGATGGGAAGGAGTTACGGCCGGCAGACTTGCTCTTATTCAACTGGTTCCAAGGTAAGGACACATGTTTGGATGTCACTGGGATCTCTCCTTTTGCGAGCATTGATGCAAATTCATGGGCTCAGGGTGGCCTTACATAGCAGTGGAGAAGAAGAAAAAAATATATGTCAAATGTGAAGAAAATGGCTACAAGTTTGTCCCTTTTGCTTTTTCTACTTTCGGTGAGCTTGATGCGGAAGCCTTGGATACACTTTCACGTATCAAGACTATTGCCGTCAACCACTCGAATAATGCCAAAAGTGGGGTTTTTATTTTTCATAGGCTAAGTTTACGTATCTGAGAAAGGGTGGGAGCCTAACTTGTGTCTCGACTTCCCACCAATTTCTTGTAAAATCCTTTGGTTTCTAATGGAGTGATGTTTTAAATAAATAATAATAATAATAATAATAATAATAATAATAATAATAATAATAATAATAATAATAATAATAATAATAATAATAATAATAATAATAAAATTGAATGGCATCTTCCTAATTTGTTAAGATCTCTAAGAGCACTCACAACAATAACACCATAACACCAATAACACTGTCGCGTCGGTAGCCACATCGACTTTACCATTTAACATTAACATCCTCAAAAACACCCACAACAATAACATCCCAATAACACCATAACACCACTAATATTTCATATTTTCAATTTCAACCCCTAAACTAAATCAAACACTTCATTTTTAAACTAAAACAAACATTTCATTAAATCTTAAAACATATTACAATCGAGACTAAAAAAAAATACAACGAAATAAAAAAAAATACAACGAAATAAAAAAAACCATACAAGCGAAATAAAGCGTTACAACAAATTAAAGGAAATGGCGAGAATACGATCTCTTGGCGAGGTTTCAAGTTATATTTTGCGATGATTCGATCTTTTCGTCATTGATCCATGCACGACCATTGGATCTTGCCCTTGATGGCGTCATCAAAACTTTATTTCTTCCAACGGGTTATTGTCGGATCTTTTTCTGCGTGCCCGATCGCCGCCGGAGACTTCTCGTTTCATACGAAACTCGTTTGCCATAGTTTCGGTGAAATAAGTCGACGAGCTCGTTCCTCGGTGCTTGTTCCCCAGTACTTGTTGTAGTATCGGATCTTGCTTTCTTGGTAGCACGTTTCTTTCCCCATAGGCGAGGTTGTTCATCTTGACCAAACAAATCCTCGTTTGTTTGGCTTGGGACTTCGCCGTTCGTCGACCGGTTCGGCGTGTTCCATTTCTTATAATGACATAAAACCTCCCAGCGTCTTGAGGCCAAAAGTCGATCCTTGGTTTCCTCATGATACCATTGCTTTGCCCGTTGCATCACATCGACTCACTTTCCCGCTTCGTTGATCCGTTTGACGTTTGTAATGAGATTTGAACTTTGTGCATATGCCGTTCAAAGTTTTCCACTTGCTTATGACATGACCTTGTTGCGCCGTTGAAAGTTGTTTTATTGAACTCATTTCGCACCCGATACCAAAAGCGTATCCACTGGGTTGGCACTTTCCAACTTCGGATCCTCAAAACGACTATATAACATGTTGCAAGTAATGCTTCTCTCTGGAGTCAACGTGAGTTAACAACAACCGCCTTCATCGAGAATCAATGGTTGGGCTCGGGGTCTTTGGATTTCTTTGATTTTAAGCAATGCGACCTTTTCCTTTTTGGAGGAGCGTGGGTGTGTCGGCAACATCATGTGTTTCGATTTGTGATTGTTGTGATTGTTGTGTGAATTGTAGGTTTTGAAAGTTAGAGTTTAAGGTGTTTTGTTGGTTTTGTTGTTGCCAATACAAAATGCTTGATGTTGTTGATACATTTCTTGGCTCGATAAGCCTAGTGGGTTGGGGATTGAAGATGAACCGGCGTCGGGTTAGATGATGAACCCGGGTTTGAGGATTCCATCCACTAGCAAGAAGATTGTAGAAAGTATCGTCGTTGCCTCCCGACATTGTTTTTTTGCGGTTAATAGAAGTTGAAGATTGAGAGAATGAAGAGGATTTAGTAGTGGAAGTGTGAAAAGAAATGGTGTTTTAATTGGGTATTTATAGTGGTAAAAAGGTTTTGAAATTTTTTGAAAATAACGGCTAGTAGCCGTTTAGGGTGTTTTGAAATTTTTTAAAAATAACGGCTAGTAGCCGTTTAAGGGTAGAAAGTGTAAAATTTTGAATTTTTTTTTTTTTTTTTTTTGCGCCTCCCTATAACGCCTGTTGCCAAAGCAGCAGCGGGCTTCCTTTCTTCTCTTTAACGCCGAGGTCACAACAAGGATAACGGCCATAACGCCGTTTTTTGTGCTATAACGCCGTTATGGCGTTACTATTGGGAGTGCTCTAACTTCCATGGATAAAGCAGCGCCTTGAACTCATAAGTGTCAAATCAACATAAAATAATGCTGGCAGTTCTGGTGTAGGCTAGTAACACGTTACTAAGATTTAACGAGGAGCATCTAAGTGTAATTCAAAATGGATGTTGGATCACAGCACAACAATTTCGTAGCCACCAAATCATTTTTAATTCTATAGGATGAAACAAATATATGCATGTATATAGTTTAATCAAACATCACAAGAATTATGGATAAAAGTTGATTCTTACCTCTTCTTAACAAGAAAATAGCAGTAACTGAGAAATAAAAGCTGATATAAGTTATAAAAGCAAAGGAGTAAACATATTTAATAATGACAATTGCGCTAGGATGCCGAATAATTGTGAGACAGTGACTAGAACACCATTTCTATATTGCTCAC
Source organism: Chrysanthemum lavandulifolium (assembly GCA_022545495.1). Lineage (NCBI taxonomy): Eukaryota > Viridiplantae > Streptophyta > Magnoliopsida > Asterales > Asteraceae > Chrysanthemum > Chrysanthemum lavandulifolium. The sequence continues at coordinate 98,314,403 of CM040242.1, read as the reverse complement.
CTTAACGTATGGTGACCAATATGGCCAAAGAAATAGTCATAGTCCTAGAAACTTCGCTGTTTTGCACACCTTTTTTTTGTTCTATTTAGATTCTGAATGCATCAGAAGTAGAGTTGCCAAAATAGGTGGGACGGGTAACGGGTCTGATTGTGTTGAGCCGAAACACATTTTGTTTAAGATATATATTACGGGTAACTTATTTTTACATGTGTGATATATGATTAAAGACCGTTTTGGGCGATATATAGTTTCACCATTTTTTCTAAACCACCACCATATGGTCTAGTGGTAAGGCGCTTGACTTTTTCAAAAAAGGTCAAGGCACTTTACTTCTTCAAACAGGGAAAACGCAGAGGAAATAGTTCTGTTTTATTAATAAAATCTAAATTACAATAAATAAAATTAACGATAAATAAATAACGAGAAAATTAAATACAAGCAGAATGTAGCGGATAAGCGATAATTAAATAAAATAATAAAATAGTCAAAGAACTACTTGATCACCAATAGAGATCAACAAAGAAGCACTAAAAGCCGAGCACGTGTTTGACACGCTTCCTTAAAAGCAGTTAAGCAAATCATTTCCCGGGTACAACTTGACCAAAGCGATAAGTTGTCTTGTCGGACTTAACAAAGCGCCAGAATTTCATCTTAAGAGATCGTATTCCATATGTTGGAAATCAATAATAACTATTGATTTGATGTGTGTGAAACTTGTGGAATTAGGGCCTCTATTTATACACAATAGACTCTAAGTTTACTCATCCGCGATGTGGGATTGAAAATAAACTACTTTTCCTCTTTAGGCATGGTATCGAATGCCTAACTTTGAGACCGATATCTCATTCACATCAACTCTATTTTGGACACATAAAGGCTTATTGAAGCTCTCTTGAGGAGAACGCGAACCTACAAACTATTACTCATATATGTGACATATACATATAGATAATTGTGTCCAAAGTTGGTCGAAAGTCACTTTGCCAACCAATTTTCAACAATCCCCATGAATGGAGATCGGTCGTGTCACAAAATTACGATGAAATTCAATAGTTGAATCTTGCAAAGGATAGGTAGGTGTGACCCTTTGAACCTTCCCTTGTGAGATGCACTTAGTCTCCTAGATCAGAGTAGCCGCGATGTCCTTGAACTCGACCTCACATTTACGTGAGCGACAATACATTTCACACAAGACTCTCCCAACATTGTTAAGCCCTCATAGTCATGTTCATTATGGTCTTGAACATTTGCACGGTTCTGCAAGAGCTCTTAGGATTTCGCCCCCAATTCCTTCAAAGCGACCCACTTCTCTCACATAGGTGATTTCATCTTGAATCATTAAAAACATATGTTTTGTGATTTCATCTTGAATCATTATGCTTTGTGATTTCATCGTGAATCATTAAAGCCATATGTTTAACCTCTCAACAAGTCGCATTTGTTATAGGAATGGACTAGGAAGTTACAATGTTAAGTAACTCCCCATATTGACGTGACTTCCCCAGCATTTCTATGATTAGGTTGTCTATTGAACCCGGATCTTGGGATCTCCGGTCAAGCGGGTTAGGTTTTCCTTCATAGAAACTCATTCCTTCAAGGGCTTTAGTCCCATTCCTCTGAGCGACTTACTAACTAACTCTCTGCTTAAGCCTTTCGTGGCGGATCCGCGATGTTATCCATTGACTTTACGTAGTCAATCGTGATAACTCTAGTTGAGAGTAGTTGTCGCACCAATCAATGTCTATGATGGATATGTCTCGACTTACCATTTTACATTGTGATATGAGCTCTGTCAATTTCAATTGACTATCACACTTATATAGATGGTGGTTACGGTTTCGCCATCTTGGTATATCCTCTACTGAATTAACGCAGATATCCGCATATTCTATAAATTTATCTCAAATGATAAATTCAAATTCCACCATAGATTTGGCTATAAAAGTGCATTTGAAATACTTTCAAGATTTCCAAGACACGACTTCCCACGAGAGTCAATACATCCGCTCTAGTGGATCTAGATTCTTTATGTAAGAATCCATATTTGCATTACTCTATCATTAGATAGCAGTTGGATATCTTCCAAAATGCAATATCGTAAGTATCATAGTACTTGTGTAATACTATTCAAATGGTCATCAATTGAATTAATGGTATATTTACTTAACTTGATTTTAACTTCTAAATCAAGTCTTACACACGTCATTAGACACATAAGACGCCCAATATTATCCGAGTATTCAAAATAGGCAACACCTCTACCTCTATTATAAATAGATTTAAAAGATGTCATTGGAGTTCTAGCTAGGCGGAATCCCCATTGAACCTCGAAGAATATTGTCCTTATAGTGTTTTGACTTCAAAACAAATCCATTTGGTTTCATATGATCTTAGTTCCAAGAACCATATCGAGCGACCAATGTAGTTCATGTCAAATCTTGACTCCAACATTTCATTAGTGGATTTGATCATCTTGTTATCACTTTCGGTGATAAGTATACCATCTATGTATAGACACATGATTACATATATACCAACAATTATTTCTTTCCACAAACATCCGTTATTTTTTAAATCCACGTTCGACATGGCGTGAAAAAAAATTGATGTCATTGTTTGGGAGCTTGTTTTAAGCCATATAATGACTTAACAAGCCTACAAACTTTGTTCTCTTGTCCAGAGCCATGAAACCCTCGGGTTGGTTCATGTAGATTTCTTCTTCTAAATCTCCGTTTAGAAATGCCGTTTCACATCCATTTGGTGAACTTCCAAATTTCTTAAAGCGGCAATAGCAAGTATCATCCTAATCGAGGTTATTCGCGTAACAAGCGAATATGTATCAAAGTAATCAAGACCTTCTCGTTGTCTAAATCCTTTGATTACTAATCTTGCTTTATACTTGTCAATGGTGCCATCGGCTTTCATCTTCTTCTTGAAGATCCATTTATAACCTAGTGGTTTACAACCATGAGGTAAATCCACGAGCTCCCAGTATGATTTTGTAAAATAGAATCTATTTCACTTTTAATGGCTTCTTTCCATTGAGGCCCTTACGAGGAAGTAACCGCCTCTCGGTATGAAGTAGGTTCGTTTTCAACCATAAAAGAAACAAAATCGGGTCCAAACAATTTCTCGATTCTTGCCCTTTTGCTTCTTCTAGGTTCAACCTCTTTTTCCTCAGTTTGATCTTGCCTCTCATCTTGGAGATCATTATCAACTCCTTTGTTGTCTCTTATCACGAACAACATTATCATCTTGATGTCTCTCATCATGAAGGACTTCATCATTTAGTTGCCTCTCATCATGGACAACTTTACCACCAAGCCTAGATGAACATCCATTCTCCTCTAATAATCAAGGAAACACGGTTTCATACAATGAAAGTTTTCCTTGATTCGGTTATCGTATCTTTGTGTATATTCATCGTTTCCGAATCACATACAAAGAAATGATAAGCACTACGGTTATGAGCATATCCAAAATTATGCAAACCACAGTTTTAGGTCCAATATTTTGAACCTTGGGTGTCGATCTGAGATAGACACCCCACATTCGTAAGTACTTATAGGATGGTTTCTTCCCATCCATAGTTCATAAAACTATCTTCTTTTCCTTACAGGGATCTTATCTAAAAGATAAGTAGCCAATAAAACCGCTTTCCCAGCATGCCATGGCTTAAACCATGACTTTAACAACATGGCATAACCATATCTTTAAGGCACGAGGTTCTTTCCTATCAAAATTATGTTGTGGTGTATAAGGAGCAATAAATTTATGTCTTATTCCATGTTTAGCACATACATGAAGCGAAGACACATATTTACCTCCAATATCACTTGAACCGCCTTGTTTTCGATAATAAGTTGATTCTCAACTTATTTGTATAGATCAATCTTGTCTATATTCTTACTCTCAAGTAAGTAAAAGTCGCAATATTGTAGGACCTTAGTTTTATCAACCTTATCACTTTACCAAGCAAACCCAACACGTATACAAGTATACCCACGTGAAACAAACACAAACAAAGCTTAGAAATAAGATGAGAAAGATGGTGACTTGATGATATAAAATCGTGTATATGATGTGGGATAAGATATGCAAACAATAAGTTGTATATTCCTTGAGAGAGAAAATACACACACACACACACACTTTCAAGCACACCCCTCAAATGTCCATTTGAGGGGTATTTATAGTACAAGACACATGTTGCCCTAAAGGCTTTCCATGGGCTTGGCTTGGGCTTCGTGGACTTGGATTGGATTACACATTATAAACGGCTAGCTTAACATAACTATTAGCCATTTAGCTTAGCCCAATCCACGAGCCCGTTGACTATTCTATCACGATATCTAACACACGTTACAAAGTTCCTAATCGTGAATGACCATCACTTCTAATAAAACTATTAAGGCTAACAATCTCCCCAAGGGTGGTCATTCAAACGATGCTCCACTTGATTAGGTCTCTACTTTCTTGAGCTAGGACTTTGTGTGTAGATATTGAATAGTCTTGATTCTTTGTTCCTTCATGCTTTGTGATCGGATAATGTGGTTATCTGCCGTTGTCAACCGTTGGTTAGGTGTCTCCACGTCATTCTCCATTTCTTTCTCCACCATGCTCACACTTCTATTTTCTTTTGGTTACCAATGATGTAGTTCGAGTCTTTAAACTTTGTAGATTCTTTGACATTGACGAAGAATCATCTCCTTTGATTATGATGAGAACTTTCATGTGTTGTTGGTATGAGCATGTGGCAAGTCCGCACGATCCATCCGCTCGGAGCTTCCATAAGAAGAAAACATAAAACATTGTTAGTAATAAGCGGATTCGGCACTTACAAGTTTGAATTTCGAGGTGTTAACGACATAGTGTGAAAACACGTCTCTAATTCTCACAGAGGCCGTTCTGAGCTGAGTCCCACAAGTGAGATAACACGATATACCAAGTACATCTGATTCGGATGAGTCATTGAGGTACATCAAGCATCACCTCACGATTGTAGACCGTTTGAGACACACTAAGTGTAATCCACGGGAGTTACAAGTGACTGCTTGTCGGGCGCTTGATGTTGACCACGGCAGAATTTCCATTCAATCATTGAAGATCACGGATGTGAAACTTCTCATAAATGTTACGGCGATTGCTAAGATCTGCGTGGGACTCTATAATATATCACTTGTGCCCTTATTGATGAACAACAAGCAATGTCATGTCAAGTGTTCCTATGAGATCTTTTGATGAATCTCGTGGCTCTAGACTCAATAAGTGCATTTTGGTTTTCTGGCGGAGACTAGGGAGAGGTCTCCTTCTTCAATATCAACGATCTCTAAAGAAAGTCGATAGATTATATAGGGTTCCCAGTGAGAATGAAACAAATCCTTTTAAGAGGAATTGAGTGGCTAGAAGGTTTAGTGCGGTGCATCCTTTGGGTCCATAGCGTCTTTGTCTTCAATACCGGTGTCAACTAGTGACAACTAGTAGCATATGTATTGAACCCGGTTTCTACCCTAAGGTTGAATATGGAGGCTATTTCTTTTCACCCTTTTCATTACATTTCTTTTAATTCTTCAACCCTTCTTTCTCCTTTCTCATTACTCCTTTTTCAATCATTCCTAAGGACTTCTAATACTAAACTATTTGTGATGTCCTTGGGTAGATCCTCCGACTCTGGCGGATCATAGACAATTTCCTATCCTTAGTCACCTTATAACTCCATGGTGTCCTATTGTTGCCATAAAACCATTTTTCTTGAAAATCTCTCGAGTGTTTATGATAGAAAACATGTTTGAAACACTCAGTGAGTTTTATATTCGAAACACTCCCCTTCACATGTGCTTATAAGTTTTGATAGAAATCGCACGGTGAGAGTAGAGTTCGCACTTTTGAATTGATCGACTTTAAATGAACTAGACCGATTCGAGACACGTTTACATCACTAGAGAACTAGCTTGAAATTATTACCGTCTGGTCAAGTCCATAGAAAGTTTCTCGAGATGGTACATAATTGATCGTCAATTCATTGGTTTCATCTGAGTCGAGCTCATTTTGAGATTCAAACACCGATTTTGATCACATTTTAATCACGTCTCCTCCCCTCAAAATAGCATATTCGTGATATTTTTATATCAACGTATTAAACAACATTTTAGAATCTTTTAGGAGACAAAGCGGTTTGATTTAAGCATGAATTTGGAAAATTTTGTTTTATACTCCCCTTTAATAAAGAATAATCAATTAAAGGGTTTTAGAGGAGTTATCTTGAGCACAAAATATTTTGAAAGATTTTGAAAATCTTTTGAACAATCTTGAAAAGGTGCTCAAGATGATGATGATTCTCACCATTTTAAATGTAGTGCCTTTGGCGTACACCTCATTTTTCGATCAAAGCACGAGTTTTGATTTGAAAATAATCAAAAGTCATCATTTCGATCCGGGTTTCGTCTTGATGTATATCGAAAGCCATTTTATTAAGAAATTTTGAGAAGCGACATGTTTTAGAAAACAATAAAGAACTCTCGCTCAAGCATCTATACATACCGTATCATTGTTGAATGACATTTCTAGATACGTCTGAATATCGATTATACAAGAGACATGTCGTAGAAGAATATTTTTGGATTTTGATTTTCTATTGTTTTGAATTTTTGAAAGTTTTATATTTTTATATTTTGCTTTTGTTGGTTTTCAAAAATATTTACAGTGACTTTTGGAAAATCATTTTCAATCGAAGATTCGAGAAGGCGTTCTAACTCCTCGGGGTTAGGCCGCATTCAATTCGTCGAACTAAATACTCAAACCTTTCTTTTGGAAGGGCTTTTGTTAATAGATCGGCGAGTTGGTATCGATCTTCACGAAGAATAATTCAACGATACCATTTTCGACGTACTCTTTGATGAAATGATAGCGAACTCGGATATGCTTAGTCTTTGAGTGATGAGCAGATTGCATGATATGGCTATGGCACTTTTGAGTCACAATACATAGGTATTTTATCGAAAGTAAAGCCATAATCTGTGAGTTGTGTTCTCATCCATAGAACTTGAGCACAACACGAGATAGAGACACATACTCGGCTTGACGGTTGGCGGTCTGATGCAATCTTGTTTCTTTGAAGACCGACTACTAGCTTTTCACCCAAAATTGTGCTCCTCCGGATGTACTTTTTCAGTAACTTGATCACTGCGTGGTCCGCATCGAAAAGGCAATTAGATCAATCTGGTTCCCGGATACCAAAGTCCCATGTGAATGGATGTCTTGGTACCGAAGATCCGTTTAACCTCTTTGAGGTGCGATTCGATGAAGCAGCACGAAACCGTGCTAATAAGCAAACAACAAAATGAATATACAGTCGACTAGCGATAAGATACATGAGAGAACCAATCATGCTCGATATTTCTTCGGATCAATAGGTTTCCCAAACAAATCGGCTCAATTTTTGGTGATGTTACCATTGGTGTTCGACCGAGTCACGATTATCCATACCATGATTTTCAAAATCTCGGTTGTGTATTTAGCTTGATTTATAAAAATTCCACGAGGGATGATGTATTTGTAAACCAAGAAAGAATTTTAGTTCCCCATCATGGACATTTCAAATTTGCTTTTCATGAGATTTTCAAAATGTTTTGAAAGATTCGGATTAGTGGACCCAAAGATGATGTCGTCACATAAATCTGAACAATCAAAATGTCGTTTTGCATTTTGTGTAAACAAGGTAGGATCAACTGTTCCTTTGGTGAAATTGTTTTTGATAAGGAAATAGGACGATTCGTCATACCACGCTCGGAGCTTGTTTTAAACCATAGATTGCCTTTTGAGTTTGTAGGCGTAGTCCGGATGTTCCATGTCTATGAAGCCTTACCGGTGACTCACGTATACTTCTTCTTTCGAGTTCCATTCAAGAACGCGGTCTTAATGTCCATCGATAAACCGTGATGTTTTTGTGGTGCATAGGCCAAGAATATCTGATCGCTTCAAGTCTAGCTACCGCGAATGACTCTTCAAAGTCTATTCCTCTTCTGTCTGTATCCTTTGGCCACAAGGCGAGCTTTGTTGCAATTACGGTCATTTCTTCATCCCGTTTGTTCTTCCATAACCATTTGAGATCGATGACACGAACGTCAATTGGTCTTGGAACCTTTCCCAAGAGTCATGTAGGCGGTATTGAAGAAGTTCCTCTGCATTGCTTCAATCCATGCGGGATCGCCATTGCCTCACGAATGTTCTTTGGTTCTAGATTGCTAATTGAGCAAAGGTAAATGCATAAGTCGCAATCGGTGGCAAGTTGGCGTCTCGTCGAAATTGGCCTTGATGGTTCACCAATAACTTGTTCAATTGGGTGGTCTTTTGTCCACTTTGAGTAGATGGATACCGTTGGTTAAGCGTATGCGAGTTAGATGGTTCTCGTAAGCTTGAAGAAGATTCGGTGATTCCGTAGCAAGCGGGTTTTCAAATAAGTCTTCATCTAACGTTGCATCGTTCGGTTTTGGTTTTGCTCATCAACTGCTTTGGTAGAGCGGGTGCAAGAACTTGAGTAGATGTAGAGCGATGTTGATGGAGTTGGTGCATTGGTTTCGACCGTTGTAGATGCATCTTCCGTTGGTGGTGGAGGATGATGTTGAGCGGTGCGGTGGAATGATGGTTTGATGCATTTGTCGAAGTTCCACCATAGTAATCATCGAACATTAACTCAAGAAATTTTCCCATTCTTGTTCTTTAGGATTTTCAAATGAAGTTGATTGAGCTCTTTGAGGTACGAGTCCGAATCGATGTGTCCAAGTGCATCGGTTTAGTGCGGTTTCTAGGCGAGTCTCTCGAAGCCATTTGTGAAAGTTCGTCAAACTTCACATTCATCGTCTCCATGATCCTCCTTAGCCTTACATATACACCACGAATGCCTCGAGTTATCTCGAATATCCAATGAAGATTCCAATATCACCTTTTGCTTTCGGTTTCCAAGATCTTCTATCATTCGTAGGATAGCACAAAGCGCCAAATACGTGAAAGTAAGAGATATCCGGTTTTGTTGTTCACTATTTCATATGGGGTTTTATTGAATCTTGGATGGATAAGGGATCGATTCGAGTGAAACAAGCGCAGGCAACAAGATCGACCCATAGAAATAACGGTGCACTAGAATAAATTAGCATTGTGAGCGGCTTCCACAAGAGTTCGATTTCTTCTTTCAACTACCCCATTCTGTGTGGAGTTCTAACGGTGATGTCGATGAGTAATTCCAACATCTTCAAAATAAGCTCTTAACTCACGATTAGTGAATTACGTGTCGTTATGCATTCTTACAACCCTCATGGAGTTTGAAGAAGTACTTGAATGCGTTTCAAAAGGTGATGATGATGCACGGTGCTTGTCTTTTGATCTCGAAACTTAACCCATGTATATCTCGAATAATCATCGCGATAACAAGAATATACTTTTCCGTTAATGCTTTCAACTCTCATTGGGCCACATAAGTCCATGTGCAACATATGCAACTTTGCTTCCGAACTAGGTGCGGATTTGGGTTTATATGATGCTCTTTTGCTTTTCCTTGTTCGCATGATGGACATAGGTGATCCTTGGTGTATTTGAACTTTGGAAGTCCATTGACGATGTTGTCTTTGGCAATTTTGTTGATGGTGTCGAAATTGAGATGAGATAACCTTCGTGCCACAACCAGATGTGTTCCGGATGCTCGTGTCATAAGACATATTGGTGATGAAGAGGCCATTTTGTTGATGTCGATAGCATACAAGTTTGTATCACGATTCGATTAAGAGATCGATTGCCATCCAAGTTTCTAACAAAGCAAGTATTTCTCCTAAAAGCAACCTCTAAATCGCATCACGTAATCGCCTGACCGAAAGATTATGTCCCAACCCTTCGACATAGTAAACCCGAGTGATCAAATAATTTCCAAAGGTAGATCTCCATAACCCATGATAGTGCTACATGATCATTTCCAAAGCGTCACGGTTCCCATGAATTTCGCACGAAATTGATCGTGACTTGATTCCGGTCATGTGCTTGGAGCAACCCGAGTCGACGATCCAAAGACAAATTTCGATAACACGCGATTCTGAGAAAAAGAATATTGTGGAAACCGTTTTGATTTTGGTTCCTTTGGGTTGGGGTAAAATCCTTATCACACTCGGAGAGGTTTTCTGTGGAATTCGGTTTATCATTCATTGTAACGTTCTTGAGTGTGAAAGTTCTACACTGGGTTTCCAAATATCATCCCTAAAGTATACACGTTGGTTCTGTCGGTGAGTGTAAAGCCTAAGTTTTGCAACTAGTCTTCCTACTCGTTTAGCGTAATTACTTTTTGGGACGCTCTTCTTAACGAGCTTATCATTCACATTCTTAGACACACAATCATCTTGAACATTTAAAGATTTCTTGCAAGTTAAACAAAGAGATTCAACACATTCATTAGACTTAGCAAGTTTCATAGGTTCAAGACATTCGGATGAAATGTCTTTCTTATTCAAAAGTCAGAAATTCCTAGGGTGTTCTTCTACTTTCTTCTCTTTATTCAAGCTACTACTCCTAGAGCGATCGAGACTCTATTGTTCCTTGTATTGCTCTTAGGCTTTAGTCTGCTGCTCTAGAGGTGCTTTCTAGTCCTGTAGAAGTTGAGGCACACGATTAGATTCACATTTTTATGAAGGAGGTGGTTTCACTATCCTAGTCTCTTTAGATGTGGAGGCGCACGCATTAGTGGTACTCATCTTAAGCAGGCCAGTGCTAAAACTTTTGGTTTCTCGATAACCGCTTTTCCCTTATCAACAATATGTTTAGGTGGGGCGGTGGGTGGTGGTTTGATGAAACATTTTCTCATTGACTTTTGGAGGAGGCAAAAGCAGACATTTTGGTTTTGAAACCGGTTTGGGAACATTTGCTTTCTCCGACAATTTGTCATACTTGCATTCCTCGATTTTTCGATCAAGTTGTTTAAAATATGAGATATTTTCTTTTCAAGTTTCATAAGAGCTTTTTCATATTTTGAAACAATTTGGAGGTCTCATCCACGAGTCTTTCATGATCTTCAATGAATATGTTTGCAAAATGATGGACATAATATCGAGAGTTAGAACATCTTGGAGAGAGAGTCATTAAACTTTTCCAAAACTTTGATGTGTTCAACACTTTCATTAGCTTGCTTTACGTGGATTTATGGTCCTTGACAAAGTCGGTTGTTTCTTTCAAAAGCGCTTGTTCAAAATGAATTACCCTTGCACCGATGTTATTCATTTGAGGGGCAATTTGAGTTTCAAAAACTTTTTGTTCATTATCAAAACTATTAAACCGGATGTTTGTTCTAATATTGGTTTTAGTTTTATGATCTCTTGAAGATCTGCAATTCTCGTTTCACATTTTCCAAAATACTTGGCGCTTCACTTGTGTTAAAAGGATTGTTTGAAGACATTTGTTCAATGTTCGAAAGAGATTTGGAGACAACAACCGGTTTTGAAACTGATTTTGAAACTGGTGTTGACACTTTGTTTGAAACACTTTGTGTGGTGGAAAACTTTGATTGTCCTTTTGAGAAACAAAGGAAGAACATTAATTTGGTTCCATTTGTTATAATCAATCGGTTTGATTTCGGATGTTTTGTTTCATTTTAGATCTACTCTCTCGAGATAGTTCCAACGTTTCAAGAGAATCATGCACAATTATAGGTTCATGCAATGGTTTTCCATTGTGCAACACATTCGAGATTTACGAGCTTTCTTGAGAAACGAAGAAGGGTCATTACCAAGTGCCATCTTATGTGAAGTATGAAAGCGTGGATTTACTTGGTTAGAAAGCATCTTGTTTGATTTAGTGAATGACCCGTTGTAAGAAGCAAATTGTCCAATGTTTTGATTTTTCCGTTTTATCAAGAATTTCATCAAGAGAATCTTCTCGTTTTGAAAAATCAGCAATCAACTTTCTTTTCTTTTCAAGATCGAAAAGCGATTGCTTTTTGTTTAGAAAGTTGGTCATTTAGATCGAAATTTCCTTGTTTAAAGATTTGATTTTCAAATTGATTCACATCAAGTGTATCGTATTTGAGTTGCAATTGTTTTCTCTTCAAATGTAATCTCGATAACCAATTTCTAATTCGGACATTTTGTTTGTATGAAATTCATAGGCTTTGGCATGCTCCTTGTAACTCTCAAGCTCGGTCAATTTAGCATTCATGCCTTAACTTCGCGATTGACCGTTCTAACTTTCTCAATTTCAATGCCACATTGATTGATTAATGATTCAACATAAGCACGTGTTTCCTCATCGGTCTCGGTGATTTTGTGCCACACGCCTCCACTAGATCCACATCCGGACTTTCGAGTTAGTATTGCTACAACTCGGATTGTCGGTATGTATCATAAGTAGGTCTTGGCGTCATAGAATCTTTGTTCGTCATGAGTAAACACATCAAATATGACATTGTTATAACATGGATCAATGATTGGTACCGAGATACGGTATTGGCGTCATAGGCGGAGGTGAGTCGACTCGATTGTCGTACTTAGCTTCCTCAAGATTTGCCATGAAGATGCGGTTCTCATTGATTTCTTGAGGTCTTCCAAATCATCCATAATAGCCATAAAGTCATGTTCCTCAAGACTCAACCGAAATCCAACAGCATTCCTTTTGTACCAACAGGCGGTTTTCGAAGATACTCAAGATCGTTCTTGTTCGGCTTAGAAGGACAATTCCTTGCCATGTGACTCATTCCTTGTGGTTATAACACTTAACTGATTACCACGATTCACATTTCCATGATTCCCAACGATCGAGCTGCAACATTCCGATTCTCGATTACCATCGCTCTATTCCCAACATTCTGTCTCATCTCGATTACCCGATTCGAACCGCTGATTACCCATACGAAATCCGGTAGCATATCCTGCCGATTCCCAATAACTCCAACCATTTGTCCTTGATTACCCATATTCACACCGGTGTGCAATTTGCTGTTGTAGTGTTTGATGATATCCTTTGGTTGTTGTTAGTAGGTGTGGAATAGCGACCTTTGATTACTTGACCCAAGAGAGAAATTATCTCGGGACATAGGGTCTTCTTGATCGATTCGAGATCGGTGATTTCTTGTTCTGGTATTGTTGATCCGGATAGAATTGTTGTTGTGGTTTGCAAGTTGTTGTTGTTGGAAGATGATGAAGCTTGTTGTTGTGTATTCATCAAGATAGAGTCTTAGCAATGAGTGCCAATGGATCATGATTCTTTGCCAATCTTTCTTTCCCGACTTCATTCACTTCATTTTGGTTTTGTTTGAGAAAATCATTCGAGTTGATCAAAGTTCACCGATGAAGGTCTTTTGTTTGGTTGACAATAGTTACATATCGTCCCCATTCTTCCGGTAGATTATTCGGGAACTTGATGTTTTGAACGATAGTTCGGGTGTCGACTTGTTTCGATTAGCTCATTCATCAAAGTGCAAAACCTTCCATAGTAGGATTCAATGGATTCTCACAGGTTGAAGTGAACTTTTCCCATTCGATTAGCAACTTGTTCTCCATGTCTTGATGACCAATTTACGTTCCATGACAAAGTCGTCTAACACGTTCCACATATCGAAAGCGGTTTCACAACCGCTCACCGCAAAGAAAGATGTCAATTGGTAAACCCGGTTGGATAATATGAATTGCCATGTCATCCGCTTCGACTTGTTTCGATCCTGCGGTGTATTGATTCGTATTGAAGACGAGAAAATGGTGCGGTGGGAGGTGTTGCATCGATTTCCGTGTTCATTAACTTGTCGAGGTGGAAGGGTCCATCCGAATAGATTTAATCATGAGTTTGCCATTAGGTTTGGTCTTGATGTAACGGAGCATTCGACTTGTCCATTGAAGATAACCACCTTTGCCAACATAGGAGGTCGGTTTCGGACCTACCGCATGAATGTCTTGTTGAGTTGCCATTGATGAAGTTATGATCGATAAAGTTGATGTAGGATCGATTCAACGATAAAGGAGTTGTGGTTTAATGAAGATTAAGCTTGGTTGAGGTGTTTCGAAAGTCGTACTCAAACTCGGTTCTTAAAAATTTTCGCCCAAAATTTTAAATTCACTATAAAAATCAATTCTAAGGTCGTATGAAAAATTTGAGTTATGACAATTTTGACGCAAAATTTGACCGAAAAATTTGAATTTGGGTCCAAAATTTGAATTTTGACCAAAATTTTCAAGTTAAACCAAAATTTGAATCTCGTAAAAATTGAACGTTTAGTCTCCACAAAATTTGAATTTTTTTTTTTTTTTTTTTTTTTTTTAAAACCTTTATGCGTAGAAAGAGCTTAGGCGAGAAACACAAGTTACTGAGTAGAAACTTAGGCGTAGGATCTTATGCGTGGGATCTTAGGCATAGGATTCCTTAGGCGTGGGATCTTATCGTGAGGTTTAAAGTTCTGAGTAGAAAAAGTTAAGCGTAAGATTTAGCTTATGCGTAAGAAAAACTTAGGCGTAAGAAAAATGCTTATGCGTAAAGTATTCTACGCGTAAGTTGAAACTTATGCGTAAGATTAGGGTTTTGCCCAAAATCCTTTACACTATCACGATGTAAGAGATATCCAAAGTCGAAGTGTTCCACACACTTATCCAAGTGAGGAAGCACTCGAGTCACCGTTAAGCACGAAGATTCTTCACCAAAAGTTACGAGTAGAAAACTATGCGTAGTTGACTTTCTTACGAGTAGAACTAGGGTTTTGACCTACTCGTAAAAAATTTCCAACGATTCAAACAATTTCGCTTGCACAGATATCCTTAAAAACACTCGAATAACCCAAAAATGTTGATCTTTTTCACCCAAAGTGCTTAGAAAAGTTACGAGTAGAAATGACCAATGAACCAAAAACGAGTTCAAAAGTGAAGAGAAACACGTAAAGCTTGAAACTTTTTGCAAAAAACTGAAACTTTAGCACCAAATAAACCTTAAACCACAAGAATCTTGAATTTTTAAGTGCAAAAATTAAAGCTTTAAGCTTGACAACTATGAAAAACGTGAGCCTTTACGCGTACAATACCAAGCTTCAAAACAAACACAAACACTCCTAAACCATTGTTAGGCGATTGATACCAATTGTAGGACCTTAGTTTTATCAACCTTATCACTTTACCAAGCAAACCCAACACGTATACAAGTATACCCACGTGAAACAAACACAAACAAAGCTTAGAAATAAGATGAGAAAGATGGTGACTTGATGATATAAAATCGTGTATATGATGTGGGATAAGATATGCAAACAATAAGTTGTATATTCCTTGAGAGAAAATACACACACACACACTTTCAGCACACCCTCAAATGTCCATTTGAGGGTATTTATAATACAAGACACATGTTGCCCTAAAGGCTTTCCATGCGCTTGGCTTGGGCTTCGTGGACTTGGATTGGATTACACATTATAAACGGCTAGCTTAACATAACTATTAGCCATTTAGCTTAGCCCAATCCACGAGCCCGTTGACTATTCTATCACGATATCTAACACACGTTACAAAGTTCCTAATCGTGAATGACCATCACTTCTAATAAAACTATTAAGGCTAACATTTTGTACTACCATCAACAATTACGATGATGTACCTAATTGCTACCTTTGTAGGTATCGATTCCAAATCACATAAAACTATGTGAATCAAGGGTTCGGTTAATTTTTGGTCAACCGAGTGAAAAGACAATCTTGTCAATTTGGCTTCAACATAAGTTTTACTTTTGTAATCCGTGTTCGTTTATTTAATTAAACAACGTATTGAGTTAAAATTAACATGTCCGAGTTGGCCATGCTATACATTCAAAGGATCAAATAATTGAATTCATACTCATTTTATTTAAAAAAAAAAACAAAAAAACAAAAAAATTCAAACTTAAACATTTAATGAAGGGCATAACCCGTACCGACCAAAATTTTATTCAATGTTAACTCAATTTTATTTGATTAAAATAAAAATAAAGCCAAATTTATTAAGCAACCATCCGGATACAAGATTCCTACGAATCTCGGCACATACAACATGTTGGTTCACTTAAGCTCTTTTCCACATGTGAATTTCAACATCACATTTCTTTTCCCTTGCTATTAGCGGTTATAGAGTTGCCCATAGATTGCATCTCTCCATTTTCGCTACTTTGAAAGAGTTAACCAAACTCTTATCATCATACTCATGACATGATGCCCAAGTGTTAATCCACCATTTTCTAATGTCGGATCCCGCCTTGGCAACAATTTTCATTTCATTTAAGCCATTTAACCCATAGTTATGGCACATAAAATCTGAATGTTTTAAAGCATCTACCGTACACATAAAGCAGATTTTTTTAGATGTCACTCATGACATTCCGAACATTCTGTTAATATTCCGTTATTAGTGTAACACTAAATTTGGAATAATTAACAACTTGCTATATCACAAAGTGTTTCTTAACAAACACGATAACATCAAATTTTGTTTAAAACACTACTGTTTTGTAAGATCCATTATACAAAACCACTTTTAAACAAGTCTTTCAATTAAACAATTAAACAATATCGCATATTACATAATGTTTTGAAACAAAACAAATTTGTAATATGATTTTGTTAATCATCCATAACAATATCTTAATAGATCGCATCACATGGTTTAATTCTACAATGAAACTCGACAAGGTTTCAAAATAGATTTACTCTTTCAAAGAAACTCAACAAGGTTTCTATAGATCTACTTTCAAATGCATAAAGTGTCAAGAACTATATTTAGTTTATAATTAAACTCAACTGGTTTAAATAAGCTAAACAAGTCGAAGAAACTTTTCCACAAAATATGATAATGACTTCAATTATCGATTTTGTTTAAAACAAACTCATCTTGGTTTCAATAAACACGTTCTAGTAATCTAATAAAATAACAACTTGTATTTTATGAGATTTATTTCAAAGAAACTCCACTTGGTTTCAATGAATACGATTTCATCATGATATTTAACCATGTTAGTAATTGGCGCACCAATTACATTCGCAAGATTCACTAGGGTCACAAATTATGTTACCATCGTTAACTTGTGAATATATAAACACTAAAACAGTTAAAAAGCGTTAAAACAATATGGTATCTAATAAACTCGACATGGTTTATGTAAACTTGTACCATATATGATTCCGAAACACAAGCTTGGTTTCAATATCCATATTTAAACAATAACATATGCAATAAATCGGTTTTAAAAAAAAATCATCATGGTTTCAATATAAACCGATTCAATAAACTGCTGTTTTAAAATCGTTTATAAATATGTTATACCAAATCATAATTAAAATTACATTTATTTATAAAGCGATTTTCAAAGAAACTCAATCTTGGTTTCGTGAGAAAAATAGTTTGTATAAAATCATTAATTATATAAATCGATTTTAATAAAGTGTTTAATTACATTACGTAGACTGCATTTTAAGGCTGTAGGGAAGCGGTTACACTTTTATTAATAAAATCTAAATTACAATAAATAAAATTAACGATAAATAAATAACGAGAAAATTAAATACAAACAGAATGTAGCGGATAAACGATAATTAAATAAAATAATAAAATAGTCAAAAGACTTACTTGATCACCAATAGAGATCAACAAAGAAGCACTAAAAGCCGAGGCACGTGTTTGACACGCTTCCCTTAAAACAGTTAACCGTACATTTCCCGTGGTAAAACAAACCAAAACGAAGAAGTTGTCCGTCGGACTTAAAAACCGCCAGAATTTCATCTTAAGAGATGCGTATTCCATATGTTGGAAATCAATAATAACTATTGATTTGATGTGTGTGAAACTTGTGGAATTAGGGCCTCTATTTATACACAATAGACTCCTCTAAGTTTACTCATCCCACCGATGTGGGATTGAAAATAAACTACTTTTCCTCTTTAGGCATGGTAAGAATGCCTAACTTTGAGACCCGATATCTCATTCACATCAACTCTATTTTGGACACATAAAGGCTTATTGCGAAGCTCTCTTGAGGAGAAGCGAACCTACAAACTATTACTCATATATGTGACATATACATATAGATAATTGTGTCCAAAGTTGGTCAAAAGTCACTTTTGCCAACCAATTTTCCAACAAAACCTCATTCATTTACCCGTTTATAGTTTGACCTTTTATCTTTTTAGCTCATTTTGACTCATCAACTAAGCTCTCTCATGAAGAAGTCTCGAATGATTTCATTTGCCTAAATTATACCGAACTAATAGAAGACCGAATGAACTAATTTATAAACCGTAAGGGATATATTTGTCGACTGTGTTGCAAAGTGCATAAGCAAAAAATTTATCTTTTCATATGAAAATGCTCAGAATGAGGCTGTACATGAGGTTTTAAAAGTTGATCGGTCATTACGAATATAAAATCTAATAAAGCGGGTGGTTTTATCCACCTAATCACTCCTTGAGCATTAAAATATTGCCCTTTCGGAGTAAAAGCAAGCAAAAAGGTCTAAACGAAAACAAGGAATGTAAAAGTACCTACAAGTTGCTCGTTTTGTTACAGCTTGATATATTTTGAACAAGTTTATTACAAGTGTTGTATAAAAGCTATGAACTCACTAGTTACCAAACTTCTTGATTAATATGTATTTCAAATTTGGACATGAAGGTACATGTAATAGAGGAAAGGATGTGGCATCCATGGAGTTTTGCTATATGTCATCGTGAAGCAACAAAGGTTTTAATGAGAAATTGTTTTATAAGAAGTTGTAACTTTCGAAACTGCTTTTTGACTTGCGGCGTTGAATACATTTTTGGTTTAGATACTCGGCATTTACTAGTTATTATCGTTTTGGTTCGTTTATATTTGACTTGTGATAGCAATAATTTGGTTTGGTTTTGACCAACATATTATCCTTATGTTCGGTTGGAATAGTATTCATGGTTTTACTTGTGATTGCAAAACCCTTATGTGGCGTTTGGTTCGTGGAATTTTGATGGGCTGGAATTGAAATGCAATTTCATAAAGTGTTACGCAACTAAATAGTATTTCTTATCGTTGCCTTTACTTACGGAATTGATAAGTGGTCATTACAAGCTTTTGAGAAAAATTTAGCTTGTTGATAGATCATTGGGACACAGCTTCTTCTTTGCAAGCTTTTAAAAGACTCCCTAAAATAAAAACTCGCACCTATTTAATGGATCATACTAAAATTGGAATCTTGTGGCTCATACCATCTTTTATTGGTGTGTATGACCCCTTTTATTCGTATAGTTTCATATCATAAAAGGCACAGTCGAGCGGGTTGAAATGGGTAAAAGTCTTGTGCGAAACAATAGGTCATGTTAAATTTTGGGGTAATAATCTGTGGCAAACATGTCATTCTATCAATTGCTAATGGCTTTCAAGTTATGTTCATTGCGGGCATATTACGAGGGTTAATCATGGTCAAAGCATAAATGGTTTAAAGTTCCTAGAAGTTCATTTTTCTTGAAGCCCTTTTTCTCATTCTGCGATCGTCTTTTATAGCCGTTAGAGGGTCTTTGTGTATCTTTATCTCCTATTTAATAAGTCCCTTAATCTAGGGTTAGACACAACTGTGTGTGCGATCATTGTCTCACATTTCTCTTCTTTCGATCATTATCTTGATCTTGTTTCTTCTTTGTATTTGTGCGGTTATTGTCTCATTGACATTAACCTAATCTTATAACACTTTGGATACTATTCTTTGGTTTAATCTAAGCCGACTATTGAGGCTTAGGTTTGAATAAAGTATTGTTGTGAATCTATTGTTGCTGATACTTTCGTACATGGTATCAGAGCTTCAGGCTCATAATCATTGTTGATTCACCATCTAAGGGTTTCTTTGTAGAAACTTGGGGACATCTCTTCAGCAACAAAACTGGTGGTTTGGGGTTATTGCTACTGGCGTAATCACTGGTTATTTTCTATTCACAATTAGCCCTAGACTAAGTGAATCTAGGGTAATTGTGATTTGTTCTTTCCGCTGCATATTGCTCTGTAAGTCTAAGTCTACTCTTTTTCTTCAAACAAACAGTACTTAAGTCTTTGTGGGTGCAAACGGGTAGACTAACATCTTGATCTGCCACCTCTGAGTGGTATGAATACCTGCTCTGGTTTACCCCAGTCCACAGGCTTGGTGCTTGTTGTTTCTTAATTACAAAGTCTTATTTATTTCTTTATTTGTCTATCTGCTCTAGTTATTATCTCATCGTGTTATTTATACATCTTATTGTTTGCATTATGGTTGTTGGTGATGATAATCTTGGTGGTGGTTCTTGGTTCTTCCGAGAAAAGCTTATCCTTTGGTGATGCTTTGTATTTACACCTAATAACACCAATGGTACTCCTATTATTTCCATCAAACTCACTTTGGGCCGAAAATTATAAAATATGGAATATGGCCATGACCTTTGCCTTAAGGAATCATAATAAGTTAGGGTTTATTGATGGTACTTGCATAAGAGATGACTCAAATCCTAGTCTTGCTAATCAATGGGATACCTGTAACTCTGTTGTGGTTACTTGGATTCTTAACTCTCTCAGTCCTGAACTATTTGCTGGTGCTATCTATGCTAAAACTGCTTATGAAATGTGGAATGATCTTAAAGATACTTATGATAAGGTTGATGGTTCAGCCATTTTTAATTTACATAAAAATATAAACTTTCTTAGTCAAAGTGGGTCCTCTCTTGCTGATTATTACAACAACCTTAACTCTTTATGGAAACAATTTGATTGTATGATTAGCTTGCCTCCCTGCACTTGTGAGGCTGCAAAACATTTTGAAAAACACAATCAGCTAATCAAATTAATGCAATTTCTTATGGGTCTTGATGACTCCTATGTTCCCATCAGAAGTAATATTTTAACCAGAGATCCTTTGCCTAATGTCAAAACTGCCTTCTCTGTTGTCTCTGGAGAAGAATCTCACGAAATGTTTCATGCGGGAATAGCTCGCTAAACCCAATGCTACGACTTTTCTTTGCAAAAACTTCGATGGTGGAAAATTTTTGATAACAAAAAGGTTTAACAACAACACTTTTAATAAAGGTTCGGTTTTAATCTTGGTAATGACTCAAACAACAGAGGACCAAACATGAATCTCAAATGTACTAGCTGCAAAAAACACGGTCACTTTGTTGATAGATGTTATGATCTTGTTGGTTATCTGTTGGATATGTCAAAAGGAACTTTAATGCTAAACACATTCAGTGATAACAATGTTTCCATGATGCTAATCATATCACGATAATAGAGCTAGCAACTCCCTGTCTCTTTGTCAAATGAGCGACTCTCCGGACTTATGAGTCTTCTTAATGACAACAATGTGTCCTCTGCTAATGCCAACATGGCGGGTAAAAATTTTCGGGAACTTTCTTTAATGGCGGTGTCAAGTTTAATATAAACTTCAACAAATTTTTAACAACAACACAAAACCTTATCTGGAAACATCGGTCTTGGTTGGATTGTTGACTCGGTGCAAATCGACACATATTGTATCTACAAAATTTTAATTAATGTTGTTGACATTTCAAATCTTGGTCTAACTGTTGGACATCCCAATGGTACTCGGGCTTTAATTACTAAAATTGGTGATTTAAAGGTCAATAATGACCTAACTCTTTTGATGTTACGGTTGTTCACGAGTACAATGTCGGTCTATTTGTCTGTTCATAAGATTGCTAGAGACAACAAGATGTTTGTTGGGTTTAATGAATCTAATTGCTATATCTGAGTTTACATCAAAAAGGATTGTGGGGATTGGTAAACAATGCAATGGGTTATATATGTTTGATATTGATTCTACATGTAAGATTACTTCTAATAATTGCATTTACATTTGTCATGTTTCTAGAAATCTCGGCATCAAAGACTTGGTCATCCTCGACCAAGTCCTACATATCTTAAATCCACTCTTAAATTTGATAGTACATCCGAATCGACCATCTTTGTGATACTTGCAATAAAGCTAAACAAACCGGGAACCATTCCTCTAAGTGAACATAAATCAACTAAAATTGGTGAACTTGTTCATCTAGATGTATGGGGACCATATAAAGTCACTAGCAGAGATGGTTACAAATATTTTTAACTATTGTTGATGACTATTCTAGGGCGATCGGGTTTATATGCTTAAGGAAAGGATGATGTTTATGTTTCCATTGTTAACTTTACTCATATGCTATCAAATCAATTTGAACACAATGTTAAGATATTCGAAGTGATAATGGGACGAATTTGTCAATAACAAACTTCAACACTTCTTTCATGAAAAGGAATTTTACATCAAACCTCTTGTGTTTACACACCACAACAAAATGGTATTGCGAGAAAGGAAACATAGGCATCTCCTTAATGTGGCTAGATCCCTTATGTTTCGAGGGGAATTACCTCTATATCTTTGGCTTTGAATGTGTTCTAAGCTGCTGCATATGTCATAAGCAGGTTACCCTCTTGATGTTGTCAGCAAGTCTCCTTCTCCTTTGTGTATGGGCATGACCCTTCTCTCTCTCCTTAGAGTCTTTGGTGCTTATGCTATGCCACCATTCTCAACATCTCGATAAATTTGGTAGTAGGTCAGAAAAGTGTCTTTATTGGTTATTCAAATGAGAAAAAGGTTATAAACTTTTAAGTTTAGAAACAAAAATATCTTTTATTCGAGAGATGTCAAATTTTATGAACTGCTGTTTTCCTTCAAAATGAAAAATTCTTTGTCAAAACCTTTTGTTGAAACTTATGTGCCTAAAGATTTAAATCACAAAAATTTCTTTGACTCACAAATAAGTCCCAATGATGAAGGAGAGTGACATCCTATGAAGATGGCACGGTGTTGGGTCATCCTACTAGGGATGATGAACTGTTGCAACTTCCATAGATGATAATACACACCACGAGCAGCTTTGTATCACATGAATCACATCCTGGCGATGCATCTTCGATTGCTGGTACATCTTGATTCACATCGAATTCGAACAAGAAGAAGGCTTGCCGACCCTCTTGCTAGAAGGTCAACGAGTTTCTAAGTTGCCCGGTAATCTTAATGACTTTATTGTTGAAGGAAAGTTAAATATGGTGTTGAAAAGGTTGTTAATTACTCTAACCTTAACAAAGATAATTCTTGCTTTGCTTCTAGTCTTAATAAAAGTATTGAACCTACATTATGAAGAAGCTATCCTTGTGATGGTGGGTTGATGCTATGAACTCGAAATTGAGGCCTTAAATGAAAATCATGCTTGGGATATAACCGATCTACCTCTAATAGAACTCCCATTGGTTACAAATGGATCTTTAAAATCAAATATAAAGCCAATGGTGAAGTTGATAGATACAAGGCTAGATTAGTTGCTAAAGGTTATAACCAAAGGGAAGGAATAGACTATGATGAAACTTTTTCTCCTGTTGTGAAAATGTCTACTGTTAGATGTCTTATTGCCTTAGCTGTGAAAAACAAATGGCCTCTTTTCCAACTTGATGTTAACAATGCTTTTTGTATGGAGATCTTGATGAGGATGTCTATATGACCATCCCTAAGGGGTTCTGTAATGAGAACAATAAGAATAAAGTTTGTAAACTTGTGAAGTCTCTATATGGGCTTAAACAAGCTCCCAGGAAATGGAATGAAAAACTTGTTAGTGTTTTAAAAGAAAATAACTTTGTTCAATCTGTCAATGATCACTCTTTGTTCACCAAAATAGAGAATAACAAGTTTATTGCTCTACTTGTTTATGTGGATGATATTGTTCTTACTGGAAACTGCATTGATGAGATAAACCTATTCAAAGAGTTTCTAAAATCAAAATTTCATATCAAAGACTTGGGAAACTTAAAATATTTTCTTGGCATTGAGGTTCTAAAAGCGGGAATGACATATGTCTCACCCAAAGAAAATCTTGTCTTGAACTCCTCAAAAAATTTGGTCTCCTTGGGTGCAAACTGTGTCCACTCTATGGAACCCAACTCTGTTCTTCCATACATACCCACTGCTGATGATCCCTTACTTGTCAACATCATTGGTTATCGAAGTTACTTGGGAAACTTATTTATCTCACCCATACAAGACGACATCTCATACTCGGTTCATTATGCGGCACAATATATGCATTCTCCTCGAAATCTCATCTAGAATGTGCCCTCAATGTTCGAGATATCTAAAAGGAGCTCAGGGAAAGGTCTAAGGTACAATTTGACAACTCGAAAACCATCTTGAAGGGTATAGTGATGCGGTGGGCTAAATGCAAGAAAACCGGAAATCATTACGAGTTATTGTGTTTTCTTTAATGATTGTTTGATCTCATGGAAAAGCAAAAACAAAACACTCTTTCAAAATCTTCCACGAGCGAGTATAGATCTATGTCTCTGCTTGCATGTGAAATTATTTGGATTCAAAAATCTTAAAAGATCTAAAAGTAGATATCAATCTCCTGTTAATCTTTTTGTGATAACAAATCGCTCTGCAACTTCTTTGTCAATCTGTTTTCCATGAAAGATCAAAACATTTTGAAATTGATGTTCACTTCATCGGGAAAAAATTGCAAGAGGTGTTATAAGTGCCAAAAGATTGGCTCTTCAAACCAAAGCTGAGACATTCTTACAAAAACCTTCACATTTATCGGCATAAATTCTTGTGTGAAAAATTGATATTGTTTGATATGTTTGCCCATCAGTTAAGGGGGAATGTTAAATTTTGGGGTAATAATCTGTGGCAAACATGTCATTCTATCAATTGCTAATGGCTTTCGAGTTATGTTCATTGCGGGCATATTACGAGGGGTTAATCATGGTCAAAGCATAAATGGTTTAAAGTTCCTAGAAGTTCATTTCTTTGAAGCGTTTTTCTCATTTCTGCGATCGTCTTTTATAGCCGTTAGAGGGTCTTTGTGTATCTTTATCTCCTATTTAATAAGTCCCTTAATCTAGGGTTAGACACAAGCGTGTGTGCGGTCATTGTCTCACATTTCTCTTCTTTCGATCATTATCTTGATCTTGTTTCTTCTTTGTATTTGTGCGGTTATTGTCTCATTGACATTAACCTAATCTTGTAACACTTTGGATACTATTCTTTGGTTTAATCTAAGCCGACTATTGAGGCTTAGGTTTGAATAAAGTATTGTTGTGAATCTATTGTTCTTGATACTTTGGAGCAGAGGCCTTGGATAGTAAACAATAAGCCTTTGATTGTCCAAAATGGGATCATTGGTTTGATTAAAGTTGAGCGAGATAGGATTCCAATTTGGGTCAAACTTGTAAACAAACCATTAGAGGCTTGGGTGTAGAAGGATAAGTGCTCTTGCAAGTAGTCTAGGCAAACCAATGATTATGGACAATATGACAACCAATGTGTGCCAATATGGAGAAGGTAGGCTAGATTTTGCAAGAGTATTGGTAGAAATAGAAGGTGTGAAAGGTTGTAAAGAGAAAATTGAGGTGCAGATAGGGATAAAGAAAAGAATAAGAAAGGTACTAAAGAAGTTAAAGTGGAGTAACAGGATGTTGTAAGGAATGTAAAGTGTTTGGACACAGTTTGTGAATGCTCAACTAGAACCAGTAATGTTGAAGAATGGAGGAGGTGAGGAAAGCTAAGGAGGAGAAGGAAAAGAAGGAGCAGTGGAAAAAGAAATGGGTAAAATGGGTGAAGCACAAGTAAAGAGAACTTTGGTTAAAAGGATGATGGTTATGGTAACTATAATAGGAGTGGTTTTGTGCGACAAAAAAAGGAATATAGGAAAAAGAATGAGAGGAATGAAGATAAGAGTTTGGGTAATGAGAAAGATAAAGCACAGAATGGGTAAATTGGTCAAAATAACATGAATAAATAGAAGGTGAGCGAGAAGGATGTGGACAGTTTGAGAAGGTTTACAAATAAGTATGATGTGTTGGAAGATCATGAAGAAGATGAAAGAAAATAGCTGAATATGTTGAAAGATAGGATGATAGTTGATGTCTACCTGAAAAAAAAAGTTGAGACCAACATGAGAAGTGACTAAGACATGGTCCAAAGATATGATGCACTATTATAATACACAATGGGAGGTTGATAGGAATAAAGAAAAGGAGTATTTAGTGGTAGAAGAGGAGGAAGTAATGGAGAATAACTCATAAACTGGCAATTTGTTAGTAGCTGATGAAATACAGGGCAAGGATAAAGCTGTTCTAAATTGACAGCTTATGTGAAAATCATTAAATAGATTTTTTGGAGTAAAAAATTGCTTCATGAAATATTAGGAGTTTGAATCCCTAAGAAAAAACAAAAAGAAGTGGTGAATCTCATTAGAGAAGAAAAGTTAAAAATATGTGTAATCCTATTCATTGCACTAAATACTATTTATTGATTTAAAAAGTCATTATTTTTACCGATTCTTTGATAATTCACATATATAATAAAAGTGATTCATGCAAAATATATTTTTAATATGTACTCGTTAACATGATCAAAATGAATCCAAATCGATATATTTTAATTTATCTTTTTTATCTATTTATTATATAATTATGTATATTGCTTGCTTTAAAGTACATTTAGTGCAAGATTTAATGCTAACACATTGGAGTAAAACTTTTTTAGTACAAGCATATTATTTAAATATGCTTATTTAGCACTAGATACTCCAACTTTATAGTGTATACATTGAAGATGCTCTAATATTATCTACACCTTTGATGTACCATACAGTCAAAGACGGAACCAGGACACAAAACGACAAGATGCACTTAGAATAAACTAAACAATACTACAAACACAAGTTTTAGAGACCGATTGCATTTCAGAAAAATCGAAGTTTTTTAACAAAATTAACACTACGCAACAAAAATCCATTAGTGTTTCCGTCACTGCATACAGTGGTGCACAAATGAAGGTAAAATCACCCAACAGCACAACCATTCTTTAATGACTCGGATGTAAAAAATAATAATAATAATAATAAAATAATACAATTACTAAAACAAAACAAATGAAAAATATGTTAGTTTCTTATGAAGGAAAAAAAAATCATTTTTTATTTTTTATGCATATGAGTCGTATAGAACTAAAAGTATATTCGATCAGTAGTAGAATAGCACATGATGGGTACGTAAAAGAGGATATATCATCATTACTTTATGCTTAATAGCATGGGTAATATAGATTCATAGTCTTTTAATTAAGCAGAGACGTATACAAGATTTTTGAGAAGTTTTTTTTTTTTTTTTTTTTTTTTTTTTTAATACTCACTCCGTCGCAAATAAGTTTTCGGTTTGCTTTTTCAGGTGGTTCAATCTCTCCTCCGTCCCTAAATAAGTTTCAGGTTTGACTTTTCGTAGTCAAAGTTGGTTCAACTAATAGTAAATATTTTTTGTGTTATATAATCTTGATTATGGCTATATCGATGAAAATACACTTAAACCCAATCAACTTATATATTTTCGATCAAGTATTATAAGACACCTCCAAAAAGTAGATAGGTCGAAGTTGATCCAGATTGACTCGAAAAGAAAGTCAAACTGACATTTAGAGACGAGAGTAAGACTTGAAGTTGCACATGCAAAAAAAATATTTTTATTAAAAATTTACACTTCGTAACTTAAAATCGGGTGTGGCCCATGCCACACTCCAATTTGGGTCGATCCATGCACTTAAAGAATGTCTTCAATCTTGGGTGATCTTGATTAGGAAGAATATATATTTTGATATGGTTCCCAAAACATATTTTGTGATAATATCTCATAGAATGCAATCATTAGACTTGGAATAGTATCTTTTAGGCCGAAAACATTCCTCAAAGTAGCATTATTGGTATTACACAATCACCTTAGATGCCGAAATTTAGGATCTATATTCATCATTTATGAAACTCCCACCATCATTTCCAAGGTAATGTAGTAGTTAACTTTTTTATTCGAAAAGGTGTTGTTGATGCTATCGTAGTGTATCTAACACATTTTCGTATCCAATTTTGGCACAGGATCGAAAGCCTCGAACGCAAAGCCCTTTATGAACATTGGTGTGATCTAGTGGCCAACTTTTTGTGAGCACTAGCATCATTTTGATGCATTTGTGACTTATTCTTATGTGTCAAATGTCTCTATACATGGCACCCCATGGTATATGATAACATATGTTATTTGTTTTGCTCAAATATCTTATCTCTAAACAAGAAATGAAAGTGAAACAACCCAATATTTGAAATATTTGTGTGACACTGCCAATTTTTTTAAGAGTTTTTAGAATAAGATATATATTTTTTATTGGATTAAATAAAAAGAAAGTGTGTGGGCATTAGGTTAGATATGAAATTGGGAGGCCATAAAGAAGATAAGAAACTAACATAGGAAAAGAGGCGAATTGTTTTAATGCATGACCACATGAAGCGATAAGGGAAATGGTGGGTATATTCCTTCATATCTGGTTTTTTAGGTTTATTTATTTCGATAGTATATAAAAATTCATTTTTTAGGTTTTTTCATATGCAATATATGTTTTTTCCTTGCTAATAACATGCGGTGTTGAAGGAAATATACGTGCAGTTCAATGGACATATGATAAATAACGTTGACCAGTGACCACTAAATTAGTGTTAGCCTATATATCAACCAATGAAAATTCGGTTAGTAGCAGTTTTTAAAGTCTTTATCTCCGAGTTTGAGTCTCACCTACCTCTTCATGCGATAAAAGAGAAGCAGACGGATCTCAAGATCAGCATATTGCCCAATTGAATGTCACTGCTGAATATGAACCACGAACAACTAGCAAACCGTTAAAAAAAATGTTAGCCTATATACCCTAAGCTAGAATATCTTTTGATATGGTTATTCTTGTTTCATCAAATATTAGATATAGTATTGTTTAGACGTGTGTTTTGCAAATGATTATGTTATAGAATCATTTAGGCTGTAATAAAATATTTATATGGTAAAATGGTAGTTGGTGAATTTGGTTATTAATCTATATCTATCTTATTTTATAATCGTTTAGGCCACAAATTAGAAGGCTTAAAATTCAGATTTTTTCTTGTTTATTATGGAAAGAGTTTTTAACAAAAAATTAAGATAAGGAGCAATCGTCGTGAGATGACGTGTGTCACTTCTTAACTTATATTCAGTTCTAACTTTTAAACTCCAAACCCAACTCCTAACCACTAAAAATTAATTTAAAAAGCCTAATTATAAAACGATATGTGTATTTCTAACTAAAATTAAATCTTTATTTTTAAATTAAAATATCTTTTATCTACTTATTTTTTATAATCTAATTTCACCATATTTTCTAAAATTTTATACTCTTTAATTCAACATCCATTTGATATATTTTTATGAGTTTTAGTTTTATATTTTTAATGGGGTTATTTTATTATAATTCAAATTTTTACAACTTTAAACTTTATTTCATTTATTTCAATCAATATAATCTTGATTCGTCAAAATCGTATCTTTTGGGGTAGTGTTTGTGCGTAAGAGATTGAGCGAGGTATTTCTATGTCGGGAATAATGATGTCGCGGAAAGCTACAGAACCCAAACAAACACTTCAACTACTTGCATATATATATTGAAGTGTTGTGAAGCGAATTCACTAAGCGGATAAGCAAACACATATAACTATCTTTATATCATATTTGTCTTGTGGTCACATTAGTAGCTTATGTATATGTCAAACACGTTTTTTGGGAAAAAAATAAATAAATAAAAATAATAAAAATAAAAAAAATAAAAAAAATAAAAAATGATGCTATTAGCTTGTAAACAAACGCTTTTCGGATTAAAATACATTTGAAAGAAGAGATATATAACCTTTTTTTTTTATCATTTGATAAGTTTTTTTATGGTTGTAGGTTAGAAACTGGATTTATTCATCCCACATGATCAGATTAAAAAAAAAAAAAGGTCAAGACGAGTACAAATAGAAACACACGAGATCCATACTGAATATCTTTATAAACATGCAAATTATAAATTAACAAGGTTTTAGATAGGTGGACAACTTCATAAAGCTAATATGTTTTCATGTTTCAATTTTGTAGGAATATTATTAGCTTTTTAAGGTCGCAATTGTCGATAAATAATTAGGTTGTAGGAAAATACCTAATTTTGTTAGATATCAGACCAAAACCATTTCATGGTTGATATTTGGATCTAGTGTTAACTATTGATATATGTACAATGTTTCTAAAAACATAAGTGTCGTCTTAGAAGTGACTATTCTTTAAAACATCAACAAAATTGTCGTTAATGCTTCAAGAAAACAAATGTGTTTTACTTTACCTGTCATAGTATCTTGATTTCTAAGATTTCGCTACCAAGAATTTTTAAATTGTTGTCATTTTGTAATTTTGATCTATCGATGACTATATTTAGTTACCTTATCAATGATAGTTAGGGCGTTTAACAAACCGAGCCAAAACCGAAACAGAAAAAATCGAACCTGATCGAGATTTGGTTTTTACATTTTGGAAAAAACCGAAGTTTGCAGTTTCAAGCTTTACCATATAAAAAACTGAAACCAAAATACATATCTATACTACTTATAAAGAGTGAATGTCCATTCTTGAAATCGTGATTTTTGAAAATTTAAATTAATGTAGTTTGTCTAAACTTTAATACAACTAAAGCTTGCTCATTTCTAAATGTGACAACTTTTCAAAAAGACACCATATTAATTTTAAAACACACACGCTTTGCATCAAAGGTCGAACTATAAATACGATTTCGCAAGTATAATTAGTTATGGATTCAAGTTAAAACAACTAAAACACTTAATCTCGCACTCAACCAACCACCCCACATGCTTTATACAAAGCGTCTTCAAATGAGTGCGATTATACAAAAAAAATGATTATCCCCAAAACGGTTGTAATCTGATTATAAAACTAACTACAAGCTGAAAAACAAAACCACGCTATAGCGTGATCAAACGCTTAGACAATCAAAACCAAATTGAGAGAAATCGATTGTGTGTAAACAAAGAAAACAGAGAATTGTGAGTTATTAAACCTTATATCCAAATCAAAGATTATATAGTCATTATTTACACTTCAGCCCATACACTACACTAACTAACAACTCAAAACTTTTATTAGACTAAACAATACTTCAACTAAAACAACATTCCTTTTTCCAAAAAAATAATAATAAAAAAAATATAAAATAAAAAAAATAAAATAAAAATTCCCTTTACTCAACTATTAAAAACATATCACCAACTTTTCAAAACCTTATGTGATCAATACCTGTTTGAGCTTTAGCCATATGCTATACTAGAAGACTAAACCATCAAATAAAACCATACAAGAAGACAATTGCAAATTTCCAACATGAATTATTTAAGCCAAAGTACCACTAGGATGACCAACAGTTAGATTCAAACTGGTTATATCAGCAACACTAAACATCGCTTGAGTATATACAATCATATGTTGGTTTGCACCAAAATTAGTTATCAACCCATGTAATTTCTAAAGTAAACACGTAGTATTACTGGTAAAAAACTTTTGAAAATTACAAATGAAAAATGAATTTCCATTTAAAAAATTAAAACGTGTACCTGCCATATTAGCATACACACCAACACCAGGTTTTTCATTGATAAGACTTATGAATTTCAACATCTGTTCATTAGAGGAAAGGAGAAGAAGAAGTAGTGCCAGAAGCATACTCATAATGACTACCAAAAGCAGATTTATTATTATTGTTACTATAGATAGTTTAAAATTTAGAGGCTATCCAATGATTTCAAAACACCTTTCTATGTTATGACCGGTAAGACCATAATTTTTGAACACGAGACTTGAAATTCCCATTATTTCCATTCCTATTACTAGCATTATTACCAGAATTAGCGGAATTGCTATTAAATCTCCTTTTATCATTAAAATTATATACAAAACCAGAAATCTGAGATTTATCACTAGACTTAGCATCAACAACAGGACTCCTTCTTTAAAATTCTTCCCTAAAGACAATATCAAATGCATATTTGATATTAGGGAAAGGATCCATGGTCAATAAAACACTCCTTATAGGTTAATAAATGTTATCAAGACCCATTAAGAACTGCGTAAGCTTCATAAGCTGATTATGGCTTTTCAATTCAGTTCTAGCCTCATAAGTACAATTAGGAAATTTAGTTACCATATCAAATTCCCTCCACAAAGATTTCAAATTATGATAATACTCAAAAACACAAACACCATTTTGTTTAACACTATTAACCTTTTGAAGCATATCAAAAATGACATAACCATCTATCTTATCACAAGTTTCTTCTAGTTTTTTCCAAACAACAGAAGCAACATCAGAGGAAATTTGAGAAACACAAACATCTTTAGACAATGAGCTCAAAATCCAAGAAAGCACAACAGCATGGGATTAGTGGATACATGTTTGTGTTTGTTTATGATTTCTGATGTGCTTCGTAAGTGATCATGTGTGCTGATTTTATGTGGTGTGCTATAAATTGTGATTTATCTGCTTCGGATGGTCTTTCACAATTGTTTCAGTACTTTCTTTTTTTGGTGGATTTCTAAATGTTGGTTTGTGTTTGTTTGAGCTTTTCACGTCTATTAGATTATGATTTATGGTCATTGGTGCTACAGTTTATGTTTTAAGATCTTTGAAGTTTTGTTTTTTGGGTTTGGGCAAGATAGTGGAATGATTAAGTGTGACTTTGGCTCGATTTTAGTGAAGTCATGTTGTAGTGTTAAGGAGTTGTTCTTATATTTAAAGGTTGCAGCTGATGTTAGAATCGTGGAAATTATGTGCATGGGACAGCCAGGAGTTTTCGGTTGACATATGGCTAATGATGGTTCGATCATTCGGTCAGTCTACAGTTTTGTAACTAATTCCATATCTGAGGTCATGCAAAAATATTCTTGCTCCAATTGTTAATTGCTTCTTCTTTTTGGTAGTTAGGGTGTCCAAGAAATGTTAGCTGGGAATACTAATGTTGGCGTGAGGAGGATGGAAAAAATCGATTTAAAGGTTCCGTACGATGTTTGCTGAGAATTTTAGTCATGATGTATGGCTTTATTAACTTGGTAGCCCCAGAATCCAATGGGGTATGTTGGTTGCTTGGGGATTCGTTTAGCAACCAAATGTGGAGTAGGGGATGGTAATCCAGGCGCGTATACTAGCGTGTCGACGTTGCTCATTATCACTTTGGATAGGACTGCTGGCCTTTGATTATCGTTGTGAGTTATTATGTTTGTTGTTACAAATTTGCTGTGTTATGTAGAAGGTTACATCATTGAATTGTTTGTTTGTTGATGTTACTACATGTCATTATTTAGATGTTAACGGTTTTGGCTTATTTTGTCTCTGTTGCTGGTAAATTGTTTGTGATTTGAAATGAAATGTGTTTATTGTGTGGAGAATGGAGATTAATGATGGATCTATTTTTTTAATGATTGTTAAAAGTTTAAATGTTACTTGTTGTTTATAATCTTAATTATTACAAAGTTTTATTACTTGTAACAAGGTTGCTTTGCTGAACTGGTATATGTATTGGCTTTGTGGTTGTTGTGTTTGTTGTTGCAACTTTATTGCGTTATGAAAATGGTCACAATATTGAAGCATTTGCCTATTGATGTTACTACATGACGTTGTTTATATGCTAACGGTTTTGGCCTATTTTATATTTGTTGCTGGTAGATTGTATGTGGTTTGAAATGAAATATGTATTCATTGTGTGGAGAATGGAGATTATTGATGGATTTGTTTATTTAAAGATCGTTAAAAGTTTAAATGCTACTTGTTGTTTATAATCTTAATTAGTGCAATGTTTTGTTGTTTGTAACAATGTTGCCTTTGCTGGAGTAGGATATGTATTGACTTTGTGGTTAAGGTTTGTGTGTTTTTTGGTCAACGGGTCATTAGTTACAGACTATTTAGTTTGCCGTATATTTTGTAAGTTGTTTTTGAATATCTAATTTTGGTGGTCGGTTGGTTGGTAGTGATATTTTATTGGCGAGTCTGCCTTAATATTGCTATGGCACAAACTGACACATGTAAAATGTATCAGTGTTTAGTTGCCAACACAGTATCTGAACTGCTGCATAAATAACACGAGTTTTGTAATATGAGACATTGAACAAAAATCTACTTGAAAATTTGAAAAGTGCATTTAGATATTGCCATAAAGTAGAATACTTGTAGGTTACAACATTCTTTAGTCTCATTGTTTCAGTTTCACTTGCAGATTTATCAATGATCTGGCCCCTGTTTGCGATAGAAAATAGGCATCATCAATTGAAGTTGATGTTTCGCACAATGTTTTTATAGTGACAGGGGCACAAAGTGTGAAATCTGGGCGCTTTGAATGTTGCAATGTAGTTGCCGTTGTTTGCTTTGCAAAAACCAAACGAGGATCGTCTGTTGCATAAACCGTTAGCGGACGAGGAGAAAGTTCGTCCGTTTGGTTAGATCATATAAAAATACTTGGGTGAGCCTGATGTTAATGCTAGAAAGAGGGGTTTTCACCACTAAAGACTTTAAGTTAGTGTCCTTTAGTTGGTGCCTTTGTTGAGGTATATTATGTATTCAATCCTTTGTGAGATTAGTTTTATTCTGGTTTGAGATCACAGACTTTTTATTTGATGTTTACGTATATCTTTCAAGCTGATGTATGATGTTAACTTATTAATGGTTTAACCATAATACTATTTATTTCAGAGTGCAGGAAATCAAAGTAAATGTTCTCTATGGTAATCCAAATGTGTTCTTGATTTATATTCTAAAATCTAAATAGATATTGAATAATGTTTTGGCTAACACTTTTGTTATACATGTAATGTGGTATCTAGTTATACTGGTCAAGGTAAAGGATGTTGTAGACTATGCAATGTCAATGGTTTTTTTTTTTTTTTGCAATAGACAAGCGATAAGCATCTATGTAATAATGCATGAAACATTTATGTTAGAACATGTTTCGCAATTACAACACACTGGTATATCTGTTTACCCTTTGCTATACAAAGCCTCAGTTAACAAGGACTCTTGGAATAGAAAGATTCTTGGCCTTGCGGCCATCTTTGGATGAACATCACTTTGCTTAAATAACTGGTAGGCAGCTGAAGCGAGAAAAAAAGGCCGAGGAAGAAGAGGAAATCCGTGCGAATATTTGTGCGTAATAAATGTAGTAGCATTTGTTGCAAGGTTGTACATTTTTTCTTTTTGCATGTGTTGTCTTGGCAAGCTGGTCGAGCTAAAGAGTTATGATAGGTTGGATAGACCACTTGACATGTCATTCGTAGTTGCTATTAAAGCAAATAGTGGATATGAGTGACATGTCGAGTGGTCTAACCAACTGTAGGATCGATATATTATTGTGTTGATGATTCGGGTGGTCTTGGATGATCAAAATACATGTTATCCATTAGAGAGAGAAAGTAGAGAGAGGGAGATTTCTTGGTAGAGACTTGGTTCACAAAATTTGTAAGGTTAGATTAAGAAAAGCTCCACCCCTTCCATGGATGGAAGGGGTATTTATAGTTACACAAGATACGTCCTCCTATCGGACTGTGGATCAGGCATACAGTGGGTAAAGACCCGTCCTTCCTCCACGGTGTTACACTAGACTAAGCTACGCTACAAATTAACTAATTAACTACTACATAACGTAAATAACTACAAATCTATGAGCTAACATATGCTAGAATATAATTGGGGTGACCGACACTTTAACATGGAATTTCCAATTCCTAACAATCTCCCCCTAAGGGAGGTCACCCAATGAAATACATTTTGCATCCTAGCATTCTTTCTTTGTCTTTGTTCTTGAGCTCGTAGACTTGAATTCTTCACTTTCGCATTCTTTGTGCTTTAGTAGCGATTGTTCAAAGTCCGCACTGATTTGTACTTTTAGTGGAGGCCTTTAACGGATCCACATCTTTGATGATCTTGAGCTTTCTTTGAGATCATCGACCACGATAAATCTACGAATCACCACATATTGTGTTGCCATCATGTGATGTTGTGACTTTCGGACCGACATGCTCACACTTTACGGATCATGACATCTTTCCATCATAGTAGCGGAGCTTTCTTTGGTTCATGATATTTGCGCGTAGCGAAGCATAGTATAAAAATATCGAACCGGTTATGTAGATATGCACCGGTCATGATTTCTTCAAATTAAGTGTGGATGATGTGAGCATGCGGCTTTGGAATGACTCCTCAATTACGATCACCGCAACCGTCCAAATGTACCTGCAAACAACATTAGCAATAAAAACACGAAAGTGTCTTTGATCACATTCGTTGAATTGAGGTACACGCCCACGGTTCCCGTTGATCGGTACAAGTACTTCTGTGATCGGTAGGATTCCTAAGAATCTCCTTGATGGGGTTTCGCATTGTTCTAGCTGTTCTCAAACCGGAACGTCTCAAAGAAGACAACACGGAGTGAGTGAACCGACAAATTGAGATTTCTTGATTGATGAAAATGATTTGAAAACAATCGCGTATTGCTTGAAGAAAGAGTTTTGCAATCTGACGAAGGTTTTATGAGAAGATCAATTTTCAAATAAAAATACTTTTGTATTTGAAAAGAGTACACATTCGACGTGCTAGAGAAAAGAAGGTTTTCACATCGAACGGTTTTTCCAAAAGTAATTTTTCAATCAGATATACTTTTTTTTGTTTGAAATATTAATACACATTCGATGCGCTAGAGAAAAGAAGATTTGCACATCGAACGGTTTTCCAAAAGTATTCGTCAATTCCATTCCTGGACCAAGGTTGATTCAAGAATGAATCACCCCATCGTTTCTATCCAGTTATCACAAGCTTGATCTTTAGAAAAGATCTCACATGCCACCTACCAAGAGCTTGTTTGATGTTGGCTCTAGAAGGCTTTCCATCTTCATCATGAATATGTTTGCATATCACTCAGATGTTCTGGCAATACCACAAGGATAATGCGTAGGACACTCAAAATATACTTACTTTCCACATTGTGTGAAACAGCAAGTGTTCATTAATTTTGTGTCCTAATGAGATATTGTGGACGATCTCTTGGCTCTAGACTCGATTATGCACATTTGGTTCCTATCTTGGGAGACTAGGGAGGGTCTCCTTCTTCAATATCAACAATCTCTAGAGAAAGTCGATAGATAATGTCGGTTCCCGTGAGAATGAAACAAGCCGTTTTAAGAGGAACTTGAGTAGTTTGGGAAGTTTAGTGTAGTGCATCTTGGGTCCATGATGTCTTGTCTTCAATCTGGCATTATCGTGGTAACCACCGATAGCATATGTATTGAACCCGGTTTATGCCCTAAGGTTGAATTGTTGGAGGCTATTTCTTTTCACATTCATTTCTTTTCATTCTTCAACCCTTCGCTTACCGAGACTTCATTACTAGAACCTTGTTGGGTTTATTTCAAGATTACTAGCTCTATCTCGATCCGCACTCTTCCCATATCTCACTTTTCTCCTTTTTCATCATACCTAAGGACTCTACACTATCTAGTGGATTGTCCTGGGTAGATCCTACAGTTACGGCGGATCGTGGGAACTAATACCTAACCTCACCATCCTTATAACTCCATACATAAAGTAAAATGGTCGGTCTTTTGAGTGATTCATTCTTTCTTGAAACCAATTGAAAGATCATTTGGAAAAACAATCAAGGTACTTGTGATACGAGATCAAAGTATTTTGTACCTTAATTGTTTTGATCATTTAGAAAACCTCCCCTCAACATGTGCATATGATTTAGAAATTGTTTAGCACATGGAGGCAAGAGGACTTTGAAATATTTTCTTTGATCACAATTTTCATAGAAAAAGCCATTTGATTTTCTTGGTAAATTCTCCCCTCAATATGTACATAAGATATTTGAAATCATTTTATCACATAGATGAAAGAGTTCTTTTGAAGCACATCCACGATCACAAAATCCATTAAGAAAACCATTTGAAAACTCAATCAAGGTACTTTATAAATCACTTTAAAAAGCTTTCGTACCTCGATAGTTTATTTGCTCCCCTCAATATGTGCTTTGAGATTCAGCGTTTAGCACATATGAGAGAGCACTGCACAATTGAATCAAAACGATCACCTTTATCAAATTTCATTATTAAATCACAAATTCTCCACGATCAAAAATATCAAACCCTTTGAGATTTTGGATCCCATGTGATTAATAATGTTTAAAAACATGGGAGAATATGTGGCTGGTTTAAATACTCATCTTGTTTTGGATAAATCCTCCTCCTCAACATGTGCATTATGTATATTGAAATCGTTTGGCACATGGAGGAAGGAGTGCCTTTGAAGGACTAAAACCAATTCCATTTAAACAGATAAGAGATTTAAATCACTATCTCTCCCCCGATCAAAAATTTCAAACCAATTGAGATTTTGGATCCCGATTGATTTAAATCATTTAGAAAATTTTGGGGAAAGACGTGGCAAGATTTGATTTTGAAAAATGATGGATAAGGATCAATATAAGACATTAAAGATTGTTAGTGTCAGGTATGATAGTTTTTAAGAGATCTTTAAGTAAAATAAAACAATTTCACAATCAAAAAAGAAAAGAAAATATTTCATTTTGAAATATCTTGATTCTAAAGAAAAATCATACCATGACATAACATTAAATCTTTAGATCACCACATTAATTCGTACAAACGGACTTTTTTTGAAGATATATTGTTTGAAAATACTTTAAATTAAATCACTCTCCCCCTCAATCGATGACCAAAGTCGTTGATTGAGTGACTTAAGTTTTGATAAAATAAAGTCCGGTGATTTTCAAAATTTAGCCCAATTAACTTTCAAAACAATATTTTCCATTTTCAAAACAATTTATTCAAATTTATTCAAAATTGTTTAAAAATGGTATCCCGCACAAAGATACATTAGTGGTTGAGAAGCTTTGTTGTTGTTCTTTGAGGGTTGGAAGAAAAACCGTGCCAAATGAAGTGAGACTCTTACGTTGCATTTAATGCCAATCGAGGTCAAATTAAGCTTCGTTTCTTCATTTGTCAACCCAAGATATAGTTACCTTTCCTTTCGGCATCCAATCATCTTTAGTTGTGGGATCCGGATCGGAACATTCTTTTATACCAATATACATGCATCGTTAGTGAACACACATACGATATATGGTGGTCGACATCACCCAAACAACAATCGACTAATAAAAGTCAATGCAACATATCAATCAGATCATATAAATGTATGGGAATAATGTGTTCATCAAACTCTAATCATCTAAACCTAGCAGTCATATCCTAGGCACCTAGTCCTTCAACATAGGTTAACATCATTTTTGATTAAGCATATTAGGATAATTAGAAAGCCCGTTAGATGATATAGATTTGAAAACATTCTCCCCCTCAATCAATGACTCATTTTCTAAAAAAGTTTAAAAGCTAAGTCATTGATTGAGTTTTCAATTATTACTAAAACTACGAAGGCGATTGATTTGTAAGCAACTCATTTTCCACCATTTGAAAACAACAAATATTTTTCTGAAGAATTTTAGACGGAAAAACATTTGTGTAGGAACAGCAGTCCTTCGACATACTTTCCTCAAATTGTTTTAGGATTAGTGCATAAAATATTTGAAAATTGGTTTAGCGTAGCACTTTCCTTCCTTGAAGAGCGGGTTGCTATCGGAAATAATAGCAAGCCATAGTATAAAGCACGGGTCACAGTCTGAAGTAACTGCAAGCCATAGTTTGAGACATGTTTTGGAAAAGAATATTTACACCTCCTGCTAGAACTTCATCTATGGTCCCGTGCCATTATTGAATGAAATTTCTAAGACCGCAGATGTTATCGATACGAAGACATGTCTTTGAAACACAATATTTTGGTATTTTGAAATTTTCGATTTTATGGGTTTTGAAGATTTTATATTTTCTATTTTCTTTTCTTGGTTTTATATTTTTGTATTTGGTTTTTCGAAAATATATACAAAGATAGAGTAGATGATATAATTTAAGAAGATGATGATAAAGTACCGAGATAAGGATATCGAGCGACACGTCGTAGAAGATAGAATTAAGTCATTTCTTAAACTTCCACCACCAAAGCTTCGAGGCTCGGAATAGAAGATAGAACATGAGCCTTTGAAGAGAGACTTTAGCGACTTCCCCAAACCGAAAATCCATGTGATGAGCGATTGAAGCTCTATTTCAAGCTTTCCTTAGCGGTGCACTGAGAAGCACACCATTAACATAAATCCCGCTGCTCCTTTTAAGAACGATAATCGAGATTCTCCATTCGGGGTTATATCATCCAAAAGAACAACAGCAACGTATCATCCCTCGTTTAAATAATCTTCTCAAATTTCTTTTCCACTGAAGTCTAAAGCAATCTATTCCAAAAGGTGTCAAGAGAACAATTCCCCCAAGTAGTTGAATTGATGCAGTCAGTCTCTTTGTATAATGCTCAAGAACTTTCCCGAATACACATCATGAGGGTAATGAAGAACACCTCATCTATGTTCACATCTTCGTCCACGATGATCGTGTATGAAGCTCAAGAACCCAGTACACCAATATCCAAGAACTCTCCGAATACACATCATGAGGGTAATGGAGAACACCTCCCTATGTTCACATCTTTCGTCACGATAAATGTGTATGAAGCTCAAGAATCGAAAGTACACGCATTCCCAACGAGAGAATAATGAGATAACACCTCCTCGTATTACACATTTATCTCCCCGAATATGTCGTACTTGTACCTCTTTTATCTTGAAACTTTCTCTTCCATCACTTCCCCACGTGGTTGGAATAAGAACACTAAGTGCCATGAGACAAACCTTGAGTTTACGTGCGGTAATGACAATCGTCTTCCGGGATATCTTCAATCACTTAGAAGTATTAAGTTCATCAAAGTTTACTCGCGTTTAGATGTGTGTCTCCTTCCCCCTTGCTGGTTTTGATACTTCAGAATCAGCAACTCTTTGAAAGCCCAAATACTTGAAATCTGTTGAGAAGATCTCTTGAAGTCTTTGTGAGAATCAACATGCTGAATAATGTGAGCAAGTCTAATTGGGGATTAAATCAGACATTTCACCCTCCCCCAATTAGTGCTCTCCCCTTAACCGACAATCTTTATGATGAATGCTTGAATTAAGAAGAAGTATTTAAATAATCAAATGCAACTCGTCTTTAGTCTTCTAACATGCAGTAGAAAATGTAGAACCGACTGTAGACTCGACCTTCTTCAAGACTGTCCGAATGGGGAATAGAATGTTAACATCTTCAACTCACACCAAAAAGCATCCCACCAAAAAGCATCCCAATTAACTTACATCTTGCAAATCCCTTAACTATAATCCTCCCAATCAAACAAGAACGAAAGATGTTCATCAGGAAATCAGCAATCAGGCCATAGCGAACACACAAGATGGTAACACCAAACTACCAATCACATCAAACAAAACGAGAGATTGTTCGGAATCATCATGTTGATGTATCGTGAAGCATTAACGGAAGCACTTTGTCGATAAACTCATCAATCCGAGTAAAGATGTCAACCAACGGCTCTTAAAAGAACAACTCCATGTGAAGATGACCCGATAAGAAGAAGCTAGGTTCTTACATGAGTTAGGAGCCGTATGACCATATATTCTCAGAAATCGATCAACCATGCAGTAATTACACACTTCTTCTCCCCCTCAATAATTGCATACGGAGTTGCCATTCTTGATTAACAAGTGAAACTCATCCAAATGTAGTCAATTCACACTTCTCCCCCGCAAAATTAGCACAGGATGTCGCCATCGTCATTATAGATGAGCAAGTGGAATAAGAAAACAATCAACAGTAGCCCGGTTCACTTGATAATTGACGCGCATGGAAAAAGCATGAAGCATGTTGATGAGAATGGTCATAATAGAGAAGATTTCTCTTCTTGGAAGATAAAGCGCCTTGAAAGCGTACACTTTTCTTTTCTTTAGAACGAGGCTTGAACTGTTTTGTTCAAGCGTCATAAGAAGATTTTCTTCTTCCTAAGATAATCATTGAAACGCATACATTTCTTTTCTTTGGAGTCTGAGGCACGAGCGATGTGAGCAGGCGTCATAATCTCTCTTTTCAACTCTCTTAGCAAAACATGTAATCATCACCATTATCATTCGGTAGGCTCTTTGTAGTGACGGTGATGGAGAAAACCAATATGAAGAATTTGACCTTGAAGTAAAACAACCCGAACTCGTGACTTAAACTTGCACATATGTAACAAAGAGCGGTGCCGATTTCCATTAGCATCTCTAAGTACTCTCTAAGTACTCTATACTCATCCTCCAACCAACCATCAAGTAATAGACGTACTTTACCTCTTGAAAATCCACAATTGAATGTGACACTGAGCACTACAACGTAACTCCTTAAAGTGATAGTTATTTTGAGATGATAAGAGCCCAATTCCCCAAGTGGTAAAAGAAAGGGTAAAAGTCACCCAACAATAACTAGATTTCCAAGTCTTAGTTTTTGATAATAAGCTCGAACAAGGATCTTGAAGAATCTTCATCCATCCATCCCGATACCTTCGGATACTAAGTACATTCGCTAGTGATAATTCACTTCAATCTCAAATAAATAATCTTGAATTAACGCTTGTTGTCACATCTTCTTAACTGCTCAAATCTAGCCTTCTTTGACATTTAAATGAACTTTGATAGTGGTTTCATCCGACCATGGTGAAATGCACATAACCCCGTAAAACCATGTAATAACCATATCGCCATGACGAAGATCCAAACACACATCCAATTCATGAATTACACCTTTTATCCCTTCTTGAGCGAATCGTAGCACCAACATCGGAAAAGATCCCGAAATACACTTTCCTTTTCTCCGGGATGGTTCCATCAATACGGGATTTTACAACTCTATGGTTTAGACCGAAAAATATTTTCTTTCGCGGGATTTTACAAAACCAAGAATAAACCGTAAGATAGATCCGGAAATGCACTTTGCAAGGATGTTTCTATTGTCACGGGGTTTTACAAGTCTATGATTTAAACCGAGAAATAGGTTCTTTCGCGGGATTTTACAAAATCAAGACAGAACCGTAAACAATGTCAGCTTGAATGTGTAATGACAACTTTGGTTTCAGTGAATATCT
The DNA here is from genome assembly GCA_022545495.1 of Chrysanthemum lavandulifolium. Lineage (NCBI taxonomy): Eukaryota > Viridiplantae > Streptophyta > Magnoliopsida > Asterales > Asteraceae > Chrysanthemum > Chrysanthemum lavandulifolium. The sequence continues at coordinate 98,271,356 of CM040242.1, read as the reverse complement.
GTTTTAGAGGAACATGTAGCGGTTCATCAGCGATTCATTATCCAACATCAACAAAAACATCAACCATCCAATAAACACTTTAGTAAATACATCATTCACGCATTCAGACGGTGTTGCTATGACCACATCGAGAAGTAAACCCGATATGCCAAACTTGATCATGAATTGAAATTCCCCTAATTTGTTACTTAAACTTGTACTAATCCTCGTGAAAAGAAGCGGTGTGCCCAATGTACAAAACCTCTTGACATATCCTCAATGCGTGAGACACAAGTGATAGCTACGTTGTGGGTTAAGCGAGAAAGAATCACAAGCGTAACTAAATAGCCAAGTCTTTATCACACTCTATAAATGCCCAAACAATTCATCTTGGCGGAAGGGTAGAAAGAAAGAAAGCGAAAATAAGTAAATCTCGAAAACGTCACTTCAAATCCAAACAAGAAATACCAAACAAACAATCAGTAGTCAATCTAGTTCCAATCAATTCAAACCGTGACAAACTATCCTTCATGAAAATGCATAACCCAAAATATCAAACCTCATAACTCATCAACACTCATCATCATCCGAATCTCATTGTCAAATTTCTTCAACAATTCTCAAATCACATATATATTGGATTCAACTTAATCCCACTTTAAAATTAGCCCATCCGATATCAAAAGCCCATCCGGAAATAATTACTCTTAAAGTTCAAGTTTTCTTAAAATACAAAGACATGGCACTAACTCATGTTGTATATCCGAATTATAAAGCCCATTACACAGCATTAATTTCCGTTAAGTGTACGAGTATGTGGATATCCGATTTAAATGATTAAAACCTGAGGCCCAAAAATCACCACATAACTCGACCCTAAATTAGCACCATTTGTCACTTGTTCATAAATTAGTACAACGGAAATCCCAACTTCAACACACTTATGCGTCCAACTCATATTTGTAGCAAAATCCCAACTAACTTTATGCTTCCAACTTACTTATGCGTCCAACTCTTAAATTATTACAATAGAACTTTGCTTATGATATCACCCAACAAGAATCTCATTCTCAAGCACCTTTCAACACACTACATAGGGCCCACGACACAGCAACCAGATCCAAACATTGTGAGAAATAATCACATGGCCCAACAAGAAAAAATACTCACCTGATCCAAATAAAGCACATATAATCCGGTTATAACACAAACCCTAATAACTTGGGTATATAATACCTCTTAAATCACTTCAAACCCTAAAATCACTCAATCTAAATCCGCCTCTTTATTCTCTCAAACAACTCGCCACCCATCACCTAAAACATTATCTATGCATCTCTCCAAATATTCTCAAACCCTAACATTAAAAAAATCCGCCTCCTTCCTGAACATAACTTATTTCGTGCCTCCAATAAAACGCTCCAAGGAACCTTCGTAGATGATAACACGATTCGACCTAGCCACAGGGATGGCTCGAAGCTAAGGGGTCCTTGGTTTCAGCGAGTTAAGCCACAGGGATGGCGTTGAGAGCTCGACACAAAGGTAGGTATATTGATTCTTTATGGTTAGTTTTGAACGAATCTGGAAAGACCAATTAATCTTTCATGATAGTTGGTTTATTTTCTTTAAAGATTCGGATAGTACATGAAGCAAATCTTCAAAAGAGATCAATGATGATAAGTCCTTTTCGTGTATGACTCTTGATAGTCATGATGTTCCTTTTGAATCACACGAAGAGGATAGTCTGAGGTCTCGTATGTTGTTTTTTTTTTTCTTTTCAGTTAGAAGTAATTATTTCGTGTGATGGACCTTGACATGGTTGTGAATGAAAACAATGTAGCCACGAAATAAAATATGAGATTAACCGTCCATTTACTTTTTATATTCAAGCTTATTTGATCGTGTGTAGAAAGGTATGTGAGATTAGTGTTGATGTTTGTGGATATGGTCTGATGAATGTTTTAGATGTTGTGGTTAAGTGGTCATGGTCTTTTGACAATCTTCATCTTCACTTTTCTGTCCAAGTCGCCACAGTCAACACGAGTATGACAAGTCGCTAACCATTCTTTTTCAAAGCTAGTCGCTACCCCCCTGTTTACAAACACAAGTCGCTAACTAGTAAAGACTAGTCGCTAGCATAATAACTCGCTATCTCGGTTTACAAAACAAGTCGCTAGTTTTGTTTTTTTTTAAGCAAGTCGCTAGCCTTTTAAGACCATACAAGTCGCTAAATAGCCAACAAGTTGCTACGACAAGTAAATACAAGTCGCTAGGTGACCCAACTCGCTAAGCGGGTTATTGACAAGTCGCCATTGAGGTTCTATGAACCTGGACATATTTTGAGGTTAAGTCGCTTTTGACTTGTCAAAAGCCACAACTCGCTATCAAATAGCAGATGGCAACTCGCTAACAAGAATATCAAGCCATTTTCCAACCAGCAAACCCAGAAAAAAACTGCAAATGAATATATCATTTTGACCATGTTTGACTTCATTTTGACACAGCAGATATTGACCACATACTATTCACTGCTTTTGGTACAAAGAAACAAGTCACTATGATGTTGTTTTGGACATATGACACAAGACAGGATATTTTTACCCAAGGACACATAAAACATCAAATACTGTTGGACAATGACCAAAAACAGGTGACTTTACATACCAAAAGGACACATAAAAATTAGTTAAAAGCTGTTTTACCAAAACAAACGGAAACAAATTTATTCCGACCATAGAACAAGTAAAAACAGTTTTTAACAAGGTACAAAAGACCACAATAGATCAACACAACACAAAAACCTTGGCTCTGGTACCAATTGTAGGATCGATATATTATTGTGTTGATGATTCGGGTGGTCTTGGATGATCAAAATACATGTTATCCATTAGAGAGAGAAAGTAGAGAGAGGGAGATTTCTTGGTAGAGACTTGGTTCACAAAAGTTGTAAGGTTAGATTAAGAAAAGCTCCACCCTTCCATGGATGGAAGGGGTATTTATAGTTACACAAGATCGTCCTCTGTCGAATGTGGATCAGGCATACAGTGGGTAAAGACCCGTTCTTCCTCCACGGTGTTACACTAGACTAAGCTACGCTACAAATTAACTAATTAACTACTACATAACGTAAATAACTACAAATCTACGAGCTAACATATGCTAGACTATAATTGGGGTGACCGACACTTTAACATGGAATTTCCAATTCCTAACACCAACGTATCATAACTCTCTAGCATGACCACCTTTATGATGTATTCATTAATTAAAAACTTACTTATATTGTATTTATACGTAAAAAAGGTAATCTTATATTAATATTCGATTGAAGTCAAGCGTTTTATTCCGGTACGTGGGACAGTGTCTTATAAAGACACTCCATAGCAACGTGCGGACTGAAATCTTTATTAGAAACATAAGCATACTTAAGACAAGTTCCTTTGATAAAACCAATTTTACCCTTAGTTTGTAAAGTTAATCTCATTGCTTTAGCCCATATTTTATAATTTTCAGTTCCAGTAAGTTTTACTGGAATTGAAGAACCACCAGTAGAATCATTAGGAAAGAAATGGAAAGGACTACTAGCATCGAACTATTAATCAACATAGCATACATTTAACACAAAATCAACAATAATAGATAGACAAAAAAATACTTAAAACCATATAAACACCCAACAAATTAACAAGCGGTAATATCAATCAATCGACTAAGCGAGAAAACTTATAAACACAACACACCCAAGCCAAATCAACTTAAGCAAGGTCCCTTTGATTAAAAAAATCTTAATTTTATGGAAAAATTTGATTTTGTTAAGCTTGCTCACTTGTTGAGGTACCAAAAATTTTGAAAAACACAAATCGTAATCAAATTAATGGAATTTTTATGGGTTTAAATGATCTATGTTCCATCAGTATATTTTAAGAGATTTTGTAATGTAAGGTTTTTTTGTCGGAAAGAATTCACTAAATGAAATGGAATTGCTTGTAACATTTATTTAAAACCGATGGTAAATTTTTATAACAAAAGTTTAACAACAACTTTAAAAAGTTATTTATCTTGGTACCAAACAGAGGAACCAAACTGAATCAATGCTAGCGCAAAACAGGTCATGCTTATGGAGTTATGAAATCTTGTTGTTTTTGCTGGTTAAAGGAACTTTAATTCTAAACCATCGTCGGTAACAATGTTTAAGTAACCATTAATTCATATAGGCTTACCAATTCTTTGTAATGAACCGGACTTCCGATTAGTGTCTTAATCCCAATATTTGTTGCATTGAATTTGGCGTAAAATTTTAGGAACTTCTTTAATGGGTGCAAGTTTTTTTCACAAAATTTTTTAAAAAAAAAACCTTATTGGAACAGGTTTGGTTGAATTTTTACGGTAATGGAATGGTTGGATTAAACCTTTTAATGTTGTTGACTTCAAATCTTGGTTAACTTGGACAATCCCAATGGTACTGGGCTTTAATTAAATTGGTGATTAAGGTCATAATCCTAACTCTTTGATGTTACGGGGTTCCAAGACATGTCGGTCCTGTGATTCTGAATTGCTTAAAAACGATGTTTGTTGGGTTTTAATTGCAATTTGATTTTCAAAAAGGATTTGGGATTGGAAAATAAATTTTAAGTTTTAATTGATTCCTAATGTAAATTTTCAATAATTGATTGAATTGTCAGTTTCTAGAATCTGGATCAAGACTTGGTCATCCTTCGGACCAATATCATTTAAACCCACTCTTAAATTTGATAGTAATCGAATCGACCACTTTGTTACTTCAATAAAGTAAAAAGACCATTCTTTCAATGAACTTCAATAAAATTGGAACTTGTTATTAATTAACCTTAAAAGTACTAAGATGTTCAATTAATTTTTTAATATTGTTGATACTATTCTAGGAGGGTTTATTGCTTAGGAAGGTTGTTTAGTTTCCAGTTAATTTACAATAATTGTTCTATTTGAAACAATGGATTTAAGGAAATGGTGTTGGAATAAAACTTCAACATTCTTTCATGAAAGATTTTACATCAAATCTTTTTTAAACCACACAATGATGAGAAAGGAATACACTCCCTTAAAATTGGCTAGGATCCTTTGTTTGGAATTAATTAATTATTTGGCAGAATGTGTTCTAAGCTGCTATTCAAAGATTTACCTCTATGTTGTCGGCAAGGTTCTTCTTGTGATCGACACCTCTTCTTCCTTGAGTTTTGGTCTTATGGTTATGCCCATTTAACTTCATAAAATTTGATTCCAGAAAGTGTTTATTGTTATTCAAAATGAAAAAAGTTATTTAAACTTTTAATTTAGAAACAAAAATCTTTATTCGAGATTGTCAAATTTTATGAAAGTGGTTTTCCTTAAAATAAAAATTCTTTGTCAAAACCTTTTTTGAAATTATTGCCTAAAGTTTAAAACCTTTAAAAATTTCTTTGACTCAAAATAAGTCCAATGATAAGGATAGTGACATCCTTGAAGATGTAATTTGGTATCCTACGGATATGAACTTGCAAACTTCCATAGTTTGATAATAACACAGAGAGCCTTTGTTACTTGAATCACACCTCGTGATCTTACATTTGTTGGTCATCTTGTTAAACCAATTGGGAACAAGAAGAAGGCTTGCCACCATTTCTAAATTCAACTTTCTAGTTGCCCCGGTATAATGACTTTAATTGTTGAAAAAGTTAAATATTGTTGAAAGTTGTTAATTACTCAACCTTTTAACAAAGATAATTCTTTGCTTTAGTCTTAATAAATATTGACCTACCGGTATAAGGCTATCCAATGGTGGGTTTGCTTGCTCGAAAGAGCCTTAAATGAAAATCATGCTTGAATAACCAATCTACCTCAAAAACTTCCATTGGTTAAACAAATGGTTTTAAAATCAAATTTAATAAAGCATGGTTTGAAGTTGATAGAACAAGGCTAGATTAGTTCTAAAGTTATAACCAAAAGAATAGACTATGATAAAACTTTTTCCTTGTTGTAAAAGAATTTTAATGCTAATCCTGGTGAACAATGGCCTTTTTCCAACTGATGTTAACAATCTTTTTGTAAATGGAGATCTTGGATGAGGAGTCTATATGCCAACCAAGGGTTCTTAATGGAACAATAAAATAAATTTGTAAACTTGTCAAGTTTCTATATGGCCTTTTAAAACAACCTAAAATAATGAAAAACTTTGTTATGTTTTAAAGAAAATAACTTTGTTCAATCTGTTGACATTTCTTTGTTAACCAAAGCGAGAATAACAAGTTTATTGGTCTATTGTTTTTGATGATATTGTTCCTTCTTTGGCTGCATTATGAGATAAACCACAAATGTTTTAAAATCAAAATTTCATTTATCAAAGATTTGGGAAACTAAAATATTTTTTGGATTGATTCTAAAAGCAATGAATTGTCTCAAAATCATCTAGAATCCTCAAAATTTGGTCTCCTTGGTGCAAACTTCCTTATAACCCACTAAATTTCTTATACTCTGAATGATCCCTTTTGGGACTTGCAAACAGGTTTGGTTACTTGGGAAACATTTTCTACCCATAACAAAACACACTATACTGGTTCATTGTGCACTATGATTCTCCTCTGAATATCACTAGAAGTGCCCTCAAATGTTCGAGATATTCTAAAAGGAGCTAAGGAAAAGGTCTAATACAATTTCAATAAGAAAACCATTTGAAGGTATAGTGATGGTGGGCTATGCAAGAAAACCGAAATTCTTCGAAGGTATGTTTCTTAATACTGTTGTTCATGGAAAACAAAACAAACATTTTCAAAAAACTTCCACGGAGATAGATCTATGTCTTCTTTCCTGTGAAATATTGGATTCAAAATTTTAAAAGATCTAAAGGTAGATTTATCAATCTCCCTTCTTTTTGGATACAAATCCTCTGCAATTCTTTGCATCTGTTTTATGAAAATCAAAAATTTTGAAATTGATGGTTCACTTCAAATGGAAAAAATTGAAAGTGTTTAAGTGCCAAAAGATTCTTTCAAATCAAAGTGAACATTTTAAAAACCTTTGTTTATCGGATAAATTCTTTGAAAATTGATTTGTTGAATATTTTCAAAGTTAAAATTTAAATTTTTGGGGTAAAATACATGGCATTATCAAATAATGTCTTTCAAGATGCATTTGGTTATTACTGGGTTAATCATGGTCAACATAAATGTTTAAAGTTCCAGAATTCATTTCCTGTGAGCTTCTTCTCATTTGGATCTCTTTTATAGCCGAAGAAGGTCTTATCTGTATCTCCTATTTTAAGTTCCCTTAATCTTTAGGGTTAAGGAAAGTTAAGGTCATTGTCTGATTTTCTTCTACAATATTGATTTTTCTTTTTTATTTTATGGTTATTGTCTCATTGACATTAACCTAATCTTTCCACTTGGATAATATTTGGTTTATCTAGGACTATTGAACTTAGGTTTAATAAATATTGTTGTAATCTATTTTCTTTTATACTTTAATCATAAGTGTGTGAATTGTTGATACTAGACTAATAGATTGTAAAGGATAACCTTGTTGAATGAATGATTGAATAAATCTTTAAAAATTCTGTTAAATGCTAATTGTGGTGAGCAAGATGTGAAATTACGGATAATTGGATGTATTCCTCTTGAAATGTAAGATGGCTGAGGTAGTAATTTTTGATGATGAGTTAGAACTAAGGGTAGTTCGATGGAAGTTAACAATATGTGGTTTTTTTGGGTGCAAGTTATAAATGAGCTTAGGTATCATTTAGTAAATGTGGAAAATTTGGGTAAGGGATTTCAGAAAATCTTGATTGGAATTACTTTGTTCAAATTTAAGAATGAAGGGATGAATAATGTGTTGGGGAAGGCCTTGATAGTAAACCAATAACTTTGTTTCAAAATGGATCATTGGTTTGATTAAATTTGCGGATTAGGATTCCAATTTGGGTCAATTGTAAAAAACATTAGAACTTGGTGTAAAGGATTTAGGCTCTTGGGTTGCAAACTGATTATGGAATTGACAACAATTTGCCAAATAGAAGTAGCTAAGATTTTGCAAGAGTATTGGTAGAAATTAGAAATGTGAAATTGTAAAGAAAATTGAGGTGCATTTAGGATAAAGAAAAGATAGAAAGGTACTAAAAGTTAAAGTGGAGTAATTGTTGTAAGGAATGTAAAGGTTGGACAGTTTTAGAATGCTCAAACATTTGAAGGGAATTGGAGGGTGAGGAAAGTAAGGAGGAAGAAGGAAAAGAACAGGTTGGAAAAAAATGTAAATGGTAAGCACAAAAAGAACTTTGGTTAAAAGGAGATGGTTATGGTAACTTAAAATTTTTGTGCAAAAAAAAAGGATTAGGAAAAGAATGAGAGAATGAGATAAATTTGGGTAATGAGAAAGATAAAGCAGATGGGAAATTGGTCAAAATAACATGGGAAAAATTGAAGGGTGGGAAAGGATTGGGCTAATTTGAGAATTTACAAATAAGTTGATTTTGGAAGATTCATGAAAGTGAAGAAAATAGTGAATATGTTGAAAGATAAGGAGAAGTTGAATTTTGAAAAAAATTGGCAAACATGAGTGACTAAGACATGGTCCAAAGATATGTTCATATTATAATAACATGGGAGGTTATAGGAATAAAGAAAAGAGTATTTAGTGGTAGAAGAGGAGGGGTAATTGGAAATAACTCATAAGCGGCAATTTGTTAGAGTAAAATAAGAGGCAAGGTTAAATTTCTAATTGACATTTGAAAAATCATTAAATAGATTTTTGGAGTAAAAATTGCTTCATGGAAATATTAGGGTTTGAATCCTAAGAAAAAACAAAAAAGATGGTGAATCTATTGAGAAGAAAAGTTAAAAATATGTGTAATCCTATTCATTTTTTAAATACTATTTATTGATTTAAAAAAGTCATTATTTTTAACAGATTTTTGATAATTCAATATATAATAAAAGTGATTATGCAAATATATTTTTAATATGACTTAGTTAACATGATCAAAATGAATCCAAATGATATATTTTAATTTATCTTTTTATCTATTTATTATATAATTATGTATATTGCTTGCTTTAAAGTACATTTAGTGCAAGATTTAATGCTAAACATTGGAGTAAAACTTTTTAGTACAAGCATATTATTTAAATATGCTTATTTAGCACTAGATACTCCAACTTTATAGTGTATCATTGAAGATCTTCTAATATTACTACACTTTGATGACCATTCGATCAAAGGCGGCAAGACTTAACGAGAATTGCAGAATAAATAGCAATCTACAACCAAGTTTTAGAGACCGATTGCATTTCGGAAAATCGAAGTTTTTAAAATTATTTTGTAATAATCAATTAGTGTTTCCGTCACTGCATACAGTGGTGCACAAATGAAGGTAAAATCACCAACAGCACAACCATTCTTTAATGACTCGGATGTAAAAAATAATAATAATAATAATAAAATAATACAATTACTAAAACAAAACAAATGAAAAATATATTGTTTCTTATGAAGGAAAAAAAATCATTTTTATTTTTTATGCATATGAGTCGTATAGAACTAAAAGTATATTCGATCAGTAGTAGAATAGCACATGATGGGTACGTAAAGGATATATCATCATTACTTTATGTTAATGAGGGTAATATAGATTCATAGTCTTTTAATTAAGCGAGACGTATACAGATTTTTGAGAAGTTTTTTTTTTTTTTTTTTTAATCCATTGGAAATAAGTTTCGGTTTTGATTTCAGTGGGGTTAATCTCCTCCGTCCAAATAAGTTTCAGGTTTGATTGGTCAAGGTTTCTTTAGTAAATATTTTTTGTTTATATAATCTTGATAAAATATGATGAAAATACTTAAACTCAACTATATATTTTGCTAGTATTATAGAACTCCATAAGTGATAAGGTCAATTGATCATTATTCGAAAAGTAAAGCAATGAATTTACGAGAGATAAGGAAGTTGCACATGCAAAAAATATTTTATTAAAAATTTCACAACGTAGCTTAAAATGGGTGTGGTACATTTTCCGTTAGTCGATCCATGCATTAAGAATGTCTTCAATCTTGGGTGATCTTGATTAGGAAGAATATATATTTTGATATGGTTCCCAAAACATATTTTGTGATAATATCTCATAGAATGCAATCATTAGACTTGGAATAGTATCTTTTAGGCCGAAAACATTCCTCAAAGTAGCATTATTGGTATTACACAATCACCTTAGATGCCGAAATTTAGGATCTATATTCATCATTTATGAAACTCCACCATCATTTCAAGGTAATGTAGTAGTTAACTTTTTATTCGAAAAGGTGTTGTTGATGCTATCGTAGTTATCTACCATTTTCGTATCCAATCGGCACAGGATCGAAGCCTCGAAGGCAAAAGCCCTTTATGAACATTGGTGTGATCTAGTGGCCAACTTTTTGAGCACTAGCATCATTTTGATGCATTGTGACTTATTCTTATGTGTCAAATGTCTCTATACATGGCACCCATGGTAATGATAACATATGTTATTTGTTTTGCTCAAATATCTTATCTCTAAACAAGAAATGAAAGTGAAACAACCCAATATTTGAAATATTTGTGTACACTGCCAATTTTTTAAGAGTTTTAGAATAAGATATATATTTTTTATTAAATAAAAAGAAAGTGTGTGGGCATTAGGTTAGATATGAAATTGGGAGGCCATAAAGAAGATAAAACTAACATAGGAAAAGAGGCGAATTGTTTTAATGCATGACCACATGAAGCGATAAGGAAATGGTGGGTATTTCCTTCATATCTGGTTTTTAGGTTTATTTATTTCGATAGTATATAAAAATTCATTTTTAGGTTTTCATATGCAATATATGTTTTTCCTTGCTAATAACATGCGGTGTTGAAGGAAATATACGTGCAGTTCAATGGACATATGATAAATAACGTTGACCAGTGACCACTAAATTAGTGTTAGCCTAATATTCATTAAATTTCATTCGGTTAGTAGCAATTTTAAAGTCTTTTCTCGAGTTTGAGTCTCACCTTCTTTCTTCTGCGATAAAGAAAGCGACGGATCTCGAATCGGCGTATTTTGATTAATATCTCTGGAATATGAGCTAAGACATTATGAAAGTTAAAAAATGTTAGCCTATATACCCTAAGCTAGAATATCTTTTGATATGTTATTCTTGTTTCATCAAATATTAGATATAGTATTGTTTAGACGTGTGTTTTGCAAATGATTATGTTATAGAATCATTTAGGCTGTAATAAAATATTTATATGGTAAAATGGTAGTTGGTGGAATCGTTATTAATCTATATCATCTTATTTTATAATCGTTTGGTACAAATTAGAAGCTTAAAATCGATTTTTTCTTGTTTATTATGGAAAGTTTTTAGCCAAAAATTAAGATAACTCCGTCGTGAGATATTGTATGCTAATTCCTAACTTTTATAAGCTCAAATTTCTGTAAAAACAAAAATTAATTTAAAAAATTCGATTATAAAATAGTAGTTTCTAATAAAATTAAATGCTTTATTTTTAAATTAAAATATCTTTATCTCTTATTTTTTTATAATCTAATTTCCCAATATTTTAAAAAATTTTATACTCTTTAATTCACATCCATTTGATATATTTTTATGAGTTTTAGTTTTATATTTTTAATGGGGTTATTTTATTATAATTCAAATTTTAACTTTAACTATTCATTTATTTATCAATATAATCTTGATTAAAATCTATCTTTTGGGTAGTGTTTGTGGCGTAAGAATTCGAGGTATTTATGTGCGGGAATAATGATGTCGGAAACTACAGATGGCAAACAACTTTATGGTATATATTGAATGTTGTAAGCAATTCCTAAGCGGATAGAATATAAGCTATCTTTATAAATCATTATTTGTCTTGTGTCACTTAGTAGCTTATGTATATGTCAAACACGTTTTTGGGAAAAAAATAAATAAATAAAAATAATAAAATAAAAAAATAAAAAAATAAAAAATGATGTATTAACTTAAACAAACGCTTTTCGGATTAAAATACATTTGAAAGAAGGATATATAACCTTTTTTTATCATTTGATAAGTTTTTTTATGGTTGTAGGTTAGAAACTGGTTTATTCATCCACATGATCAGATTAAAAAAAAAAGGTCAAGACATAAAATGAAACACACGAGATCCATACTGAATATCTTTATAAACATCAAATTATAAATTAACAAGGTTTTAGATAGGTGGACAACTTCATAAAGCTAATATTTTCATGTTTCAATTTTGTAGGAATATTATTAGCTTTTTAAGGTCGAATTGTCGATAAATAATTAGGTTGTAGGAAAATACCTAATTTTGTTAGATATCAGACCAAAACCATTTCATGGTTGATATTTGGATCTAGTGTTAACTATTGATATATGTACAATGTTTCTAAAAACATAAGTGTCGTCTTAGAAGTGACTATTCTTTAAAACATCAACAAAATTGTCGTTAATGCTTCAAGAAAACAAATGTGTTTTACTTTACCTGTCATAGTATCTTGATTTCTAAGATTTCGCTACCAGAAATTTTTAAATTGTTGTCATTTTGTAATTTTGATCTATCGATGACTAATTTAGTTACCTTATCAATGATAGTTAGGGCGTTTAACAAACAGCCAAAACAAGCAGAAAAAATCGAACTGATCGAGATTTGGTTTACATTTGGAAAAAACCGAAGTTTGGGTTCAAGCTTTACCATATAAAAAGCAAACCAAAATCGTATCAATCTCTTATAAAGGTGAATGTCCATTCTTGAAATCGTGATTTTGAAAATTTAAATTAATGTAGTTTGTCTAAACTTTAATACAACAAAACTTGCTCATTTCTAAATGTGACAACTTTTCAAAAGACACCATATTAATTTTAAAACACAAGCTTCGTCAAAATTGAACTATAAATACGATTTAAGTATAATTAGTTATGGATTCAAGTTAAAACAACAAAACACTTAAATCTGCATCAACCAACCACCCACATGCTTTATACAAGCGTCTTCAAATGAGTGCGATTATACAAAAAATGATTATCCCAAAGCGGTTGTAATCGATTATAAAACTAACTACAAGTGAAAAAAAAACCACGCTATGCGTGATCAAGCAACAGACAATCAAAACCAAATTGAGAGAAATCGATTGTGTGTAAACAAAGAAAGGAATTGTAGTTATTAAACCTTATATCAAATCAAAGATTATATAGTCATTATTTACACTTGACCCATACACTACACTAACTAACAACTCAAAACTTTTATTAGACTAAACAATACTTCAACTAAAACAACATTCCTTTTCAAAAATAATAATAAAAAAATATAAAATAAAAAAATAAAATAAAAATTCCCTTTACTCAACTATTAAAACTATCACCTTTTCAAAACTTATGTGATCAATACCTGTTTGAGCTTTAGCCATATGCTATACTAGAAGACTAAACCATCAAATAAAACCATACAAGAAGACAATTGCAAATTTCCAACATGAATTATTTAAGCCAAAGTACCACTAGGATGACCAACAGTTAGATTCAAACGGTTATAAGCAACACTAAACATCGCGGTATATACAATCATATGTTGGTTTGCACCAAAATTAGTTATCCAACCCATGTAATTTCTAAAGTAAACAAGTATTACGGTAAAAAACTTTTGAAAATTACAAATGAAAATAATTTCCATTTAAAAATTAAAGCGATGTACACCATTATTAGCATACAACCAACACCGGTTTTCATTGATAAGACATTGAATTTCAACATCATTCATTAGAGGAAAGGAGAAAAGGTAGTGCGAAGCATATCATAATGACTACCAAAGCGATTATTATTATTGTTACTATAGATAGTTTAAAATTTAGAGGCTATCAATGATTTCAAAACACCTTTCTATGTTATGAATAAGACCATAATTTTTGAACACGAGACTTGAAATTCCCATTATTTCCATTCCTATTACTAGCATTATTACGAGAAAGCGGATTGCTATTAAATCTCCTTTTATCATTAAAATTATATACAAAACGAATAAAGTTTATCACTAGACTTAGCATCAACAAGGACTCCTTCTTTAAAATTCTTCCTAAAGACAATATCAAATGCATATTTGATATTAGGAAAAGGATCCATGGTCAATAAAAACTCCTTATAGGTTAATAAATGTTATCAAGACCCATTAAAACTGCGTAAGCCATGGTGATTATGGCTTTTCAATTCGGTTCTAGCCTCATAAGTACAATTAGGAAATTTAGTTACCATATCAAATTCCCTCCACAAAGATTTCAAATTATGATAATACTCAAAACACAAACACCATTTTGTTTAACACTATTAACCTTTTGAAGCATATCAAAATGACATAACCATCTATCTTATCACAAGTTTCTTAGTTTTTCCAAACAAGAAGCAACATCGAGAAATTTGAAACACAAACATCTTTGACTGAGCCAAAATCAAGAAAGACAACAGCATGGGATTAGTGGATACATGTTTGTGTTTGTTTATGATTCGATTTGCCGTAAGTGATCATGTGTCTTGATTTTATGGTGTGTATAAATTGTGATTTATCGCCGGATGGTCTTTCCAATTGTTTGATCTTTCTTTTTGGTGGATTTCTAAATGTTGGTTTGTGTTTGTTTGAGCTTTTCACGTCTATTAGATTATGATTTATGGTCATTGGTGCTACGATTTATGTTTTAAGATCTTTGAAGTTTTGTTTTTGGGTTTGGGCAAGATAGTGGAATGATTAAGTGTGACTTTGGCTCGATTTTAGTGAAGTCATGTTGTAGTGTTAAGGGTTGTTCTTATATTTAAAGGTTGCGGTGATGTTAGAATCGTGGAAATTATGTGCATGGACAGAGTTTTCGGTTGACATATGGCTAATGATGGTTCGATCATTGATCGTCTGATTTTGTAACTAATTCCATATCAGGTCATGCAAAATATTCTTGCTCCAATTGTTAATTCTTCTTTTGGTAGTTAGGTGTCAAAAATGTTGGTAGGAATACTAATGTTGGCGTGAGGAGGATGGAAAAATCGATTTAAAGGTTAAATCGATGTTTCTTTGAGAATTTTAGTCATGATGTATGGCTTTATTAACTTGGTAGCGAATCAATGGGTATGTTGGTTGCTTGGGGATTGTTTAGCAACCAAATGTGGAGTAGGGATGGTAATCCGAGCGGTATACTAGCGTGTCGGCGTTGCTCATTATCACTTTGGATGGGCTGCGGCCTTTGATTATCGTTGTGAGTTATTATGTTTGTTGTTACAAATTTCTGTGTTATGTAGAAGGTTACATCATTGAATTGTTTGTTTGTTGATGTTACTACATGTCATTATTTAGATATTAACGGTTTTGGCTTATTTTGTCTATCTTTGGTAAATTGTTTGTGATTTGAAATGAAATGTGTTTATTGTGTGGAGAATGGAGATTAATGATGGATCTATTTTTTAATGATTGTTAAAAGTTTAAATGTTACTTGTTTTATAATCTTAATTATTACAAAGTTTTATTACTTGTAACAAGGTTGCTTTCTTTGAGCGGTATATGTATTGGCTTTGTGGTTGTTGTGTTTGTTGTTGCAACTTTATTGCGTTATGAAAATGGTCACAATATTGAAGCATTTGCCTATTGATGTTACTACATGCGTTGTTTATATGCTAACGGTTTTGGCCTATTTTATATTTGTTCTTGGTAGATTGTATGTGGTTTGAAATGAAATATGTATTCATTGTGGGAGAATGGAGATTATTGATGGATTTGTTTATTTAAAGATCGTTAAAAGTTTAAATCTACTTGTTGTTTATAATCTTAATTAGTGCAATGTTTTGTTGTTTGTAACAATGTTGCCTTTCTTTGGAGTAGGATATGTATTGACTTTGTGGTTAAGGTTTGTGTGTTTTTGGTCACGGGTCATTAATTCTGAGACTATTTAGTTTGTATATTTTGTAAGTTGTTTTGAATATCTAATTTTGGTGGTGGTTGGTTGGTAGTGATATTTTATTGGCGATGCGCTTAATATTGCTATAACAAGTGACACATGTAAATATATCGGTGTTTAGTTGCCAACCACGATGTCTGGCATTTAAATAACCGAGTTTTGTAATATGAGACATTGAACAAAAATCTACTTGAAAATTTGAAAAGTGCATTTAGATATTGCCATAAAGTAGAATACTTGTAGGTTACAACATTCTTTAGTCTCATTGTTGTTTCACTTGCGGTTATCAATGAGGCCCTGTTTGCGATAGAAAATAGGCATCATCGATTGAAGTTGATGTTTCGCACAATGTTTTATAGTGGGGCACAAAGTGTAAATCCGGGCGCTTTGAATGTTGCAATGTAGTTGCCGTTGTTTGCTTTGCAAAAACCAAGCGAGGATCGTCATTATAAACCGTTAGCGGACGAGGAGAAAGTTAAATCCGTTTGGTTAGATCATATAAAAATACTTGGTGAGCGATGTTAATGCTAGAAAGAGGGTTTTCACCACTAAAGACTTTAAGTTAGTGTCCTTTAGTTGGTGCCTTTGTTGAGGTATATTATGTATTCAATCCTTTGTGAGATTAGTTTTATTCTGGTTTGAGATCACAGACTTTTTATTTGATGTTTTATATCTTTCAAGCGATGTATGATGTTAACTTATTAATGGTTTAACCATAATACTATTTATTTAGTCGGAAATCAAAGTAAATGTTCTCTATGGTAATCCAAATGTGTTCTTGATTTATATTCTAAAATCTAAATAGATATTGAATAATGTTTTGGCTAACACTTTTGTTATACATGTAATGTGGTATCTAGTTATACGGTCAAGGTAAAGGATGTTGTAGACTATGCAATGTCAATGGTTTTTTTTTTTTTTGCAATAGACAAGCGATAAGCATCTATGTAATAATGCATGAAACATTTATGTTAGAACATGTTTAAATTACAACACACTGGTATATCTTTTACCCTTTTATACAAAGCCTCCAGTTGACCAAGGACTCTTGGAATAGAAAGATTCTTGGCCTTGGCCATCTTTGGATGAACATCACTTTGCTTAAATAAGCGGTGGCGGTGACGAGAAAAAGGCCGAGGAAGAGAAAATCGTGCGAATATTTGTGCGTAATAAATGTAGTAGCATTTGTTGCAAGGTTGTACATTTTTCTTTTGCATGTGTTGTCTTGGGTAGTCGAGCTAAAGAGTTATGATAGGTTGGATAGACCACTTGACATGTCATTCGTAGTTGCTATTAAAGCAAATAGTGGATATGAGTGACATGTCAGTGGTCTAATAATAGGATCGATATATTATTGTGTTGATGATTGGGTGGTCTTGGATGATCAAAATACATGTTATCCATTAGAGAGAAAGTAGAGAGGAGATTTCTTGGTAGAGACTTGGTTCAAAATTTGTAAGGTTAGATTAAAGCTCACCCTTCCATGGATGGAAGGGTATTTATATTACACAAGATCGTCCTCTATCGGATGTGGATCGGGCATCTGATGGGTAAGCCGTCCTTCCTCCCGGTGTTACACTAGACTAAGCTACGCTACAAATTAACTAATTAACTACTACATAACGTAAATAACTACAAATCTATGAGCTAACATATGCTAGAATATAATTGGGTGGACACTTTAACATGGAATTTCCAATTCTAACAATCTCCCAAGGAGGTCACCCAATGAAATACATTTGCATCCTAGCATTCTTTCTTTGTCTTTGTTCTTGAGCTCGTAGACTTGAATTCTTCACTTTCGCATTCTTTGTGCTTTAGTAGCGATTGTTCAAAGTCCGGATTTGTACTTTTAGTGGAGGCCTTTGGATCCATCTTTGATGATCTTGAGCTTTCTTTGAGATCATCGACCCGATAAATCTCGAATCACCACATATTGTGTTGCCATCATGTGATGTTGTGACTTTCGGACCGACATGCTCACACTTTACGGATCATGACATCTTTCCATCATAGTAGCGGAGCTTTCTTGGTTCATGATATTTGCGTAGCGAAGCATAGTATAAAATATCGAACCGGGTTTGTAGATATGCACCGGTCATGATTTCTTCAAATTAAGTGTGGATGATGTGAGCATGCGGCTTTGGAATGACTCCTCGATTACGATCGGTGCTAGTCCAAATGTACTGAACAGTTAGCAATAAAACACGAAAGTGTCTTTGATCACATTCGTTGAATTGAGGTACCGGCCCACGGTTCCCGTTGATCGGTACAATACTTCAGTGATCGGTGGGTTCCTAAGAATCTCCTTGGGGTTTATTTGTTCTGGGTTCTCAAGCGGAGCGTCTCAAAGAAGACAACACGGAGTGAGTGAACGACAAATTGAGATTCTTGATTGATGAAAATGATTTGAAAACAATCGCGTATTGCTTGAAGAAGAGTTTTGCTCTGACGGTTTTATGAGAAGATCAATTTTCAAATAAAAATACTTTTGTATTTGAAAAGAGTACACATTCGACGTGCTAGAAAAGAAGGTTTTCACATCGAGCGGTTTTCCAAAAGTAATTTTCAATCGGATATACTTTTTGTTTGAAATATTAATACACATTCGATGCCTAGAAAAGAAGATTTGCACATCGAGCGGTTTTCCAAAAGTATTTCAATTCCATTCACGGACCAAGGTTGATTCAAGAATGAATCACCCCATCGTTTCTATCCGTTATACAAGCTTGATCTTTAGAAAAGATCTCATACCCCTACCAAGAGCTTGTTTGATGTTGGCTCTGAAGGCTTTCCATCTTCATCATGAATATGTTTGCATATCACTCGGATGTTACGGCAATACCACAGGATAATCGTGGGACACTCAAAATATACTTACTTTCCACATTTGTGAAGCGACAAGTGTTCATTAATTTTGTGTCCTAATGAGATATTGTGGAGATCTCTTGGCTCTAGACTCGATTATGCACATTTGGTTCCTATCTTGGGAGACTAGGGAGGGTCTCCTTCTTCAATTCAACAATCTCTAAGAAAGTCGATAGATAATGTCGGTTCCCGTGAGAATGAAACAAACCGTTTTAAGAGGAACTTGAGTAGTTTGGGAAGTTTAGTGTAGTGCATCCTTGGGTCCATGATGTCTTGTCTTCAATCTGGCATTATCGTGGTAACCACCGATGCATATGTATTGAACCGGTTTATGCCCTAAGGTTGAATTGTTGGAGGCTATTTCTTTTCACATTCATTTCTTTTCATTCTTGACCCTTGATTTACAAGACTTCATTACTAGAACCTTGTTGGGTTTATTTAATTACTAGCTCTATCTCGATCCGCACTCTTCCATATCTACTTTTCTCCTTTTTCATCATACCTAAGGACTCTACACTATCTAGTGGATTGTCCTGGGTAGATCCCTCACGGTTACCGGATCGTGGGAACTAATACCTAACCTCACCATCCTTATAACTCCATACATAAAGTAAAATGGTGGTCTTTTGAGTGCATTCATTCTTTCTTGAAACCAATTGAAAGATCATTTGGAAAAACAATCAAGGTACTTGTGATACGAGATCAAAGTATTTTGTACCTTAATTGTTTTGATCATTTAGAAAACCTCCCCTCGACATGTGCATATGATTTAGAAATTGTTTAGCACATGGAGGCAAGAGACTTTGAAATATTTTCTTTGATCACAATTTTCATAGAAAAAGCCATTTGATTTTCTTGGTAAATTCTCCCCTCAATATGTACATAAGATATTTGAAATCATTTTATCACATAGATGAAAGAGTTCTTTTGAACACATCCGATCACAAAATCCATTGAAAACCATTTGAAAACTCAATCAAGGTACTTTATAAATCACTTTAAAAAGCTTTGATGATTTATTTGCTCCCCTCAATATGTGCTTTGAATTCAGCGTTTAGCACAATGAGGAAGCGACTGCCAATTGAATCAAAGATCACCTTTTATCAAATTTCATTATTAAATCACAATTCTCCCACGATCAAAATATCAAACCTTGAGATTTTGGATCCCATGTTTAATAATGTTTAAAAAATGGAGAATATGTGGCTGGTTTAAATACTCATCTTGTTTTGGATAAATCCTCCTCTCAACATGTGCATTATGTATATTGAAATCGTTTGGCACATGGAGGAAGGTGCCTTTGAAGGACTAAAACCAATTCCATTTAAAGATAAAGATTTAAATCACTATCTCTCCCAGATCAAAATTTCAAACCAATTGAGATTTTGGATCCGATTGATTTAAATCATTTAGAAAATTTTGGAAAGGCGTGGCAATTTGATTTTGAAAAATGATGGATAAGGATCAATATAAGACATTAAAGATTGTTAGTGTCGGTATGATAGTTTTAAGAGATCTTTAAGTAAATAAAACAATTTCACAATCAAAAAGAAAAGAAAATATTTCATTTTGAAATATCTTGATTCTAAAGAAAAATCATACCATGACATAACATTAAATCTTTAGATCACCACATTAATTATACAAACGGACTTTTTGAAGATATATTGTTTGAAAATACTTTAAAAAATACTCTCCCTCATGATGACCAAAGGTTGATTGGTGACTTAAGTTTGATAAAATAAAGTCCGGTGATTTTCAAAATTTAGCCAATTAACTTTCAAAACAATATTTTCCATTTCAAAACAATTTATTCAAATTTATTCAAAATTGTTTAAAAATGGTATCTGCAAAGATACATTAGTGGTTGAGAAGCTTTTGTTGTTCTTTGAGGGTTGGAAGAAAAAAAGTGCAAATGAAGTGAACTTTTCGTTGCATTTAATGCACGAGGTCAAATTAAGCCGTTTCTTCATTTGAACCAAATATAGTTACCTTTCTTTCGGCATCAATCATCTTTAGTTGTGGGATCGGATCGGAACATTCTTTTATACCTATACATGCATCGTTAGTGAACAACACACGAGATATATGGTGGTGACATCACCCAAACAACAATCGACTAATAAAAGTCAATGCAACATATCAATCGGATCATATAAATGTATGGAATAATGTGTTCATCAAACTCTAATCATCTAAACCTAGCGAGTCATATCCTAGGCACCTAGTCCTTCAACATAGGTTAACATCATTTTTAATTAAGCATATTAGGATAAGAAAGCTTTGATGATATAGATTTGAAAAATTTCTCATCATGGTTTTTAAAAGTTTAAGGTCATTATTGAGTTTTAATATTTAAATAGATTTGGTTTTAAGCAACATTTCCACCATTGAAAAACAAATTTTTAGAAGAATTTAACGGAAAAACAGTGTAGGAGCGATCCTTAATACTTCCCAAAGTTTTAGGATAGGCATAAAATTTTGAAAATTTTTATAGCACTTTCCTTCCTAAGAACGGTTCATAAATAATAGCCCATTATTAAAGCAAATCGAAATTCAAGCCATAGTTTGAACAGGAAAGAATTACACCTCTTAGAATCATCTATTCCTCATTTTGTAATTTTAAGCAAGATTTATTCCAAGATGTCTTAAACAATTTGGTATTTTGAAATTTGAATGGGTTTTTTTATATTTTCTATTTTCTTTTCTGGTTTTATATTTTTGTATTTGGTTTTTAAAAATATATACAAAGATAGAGTAGATGATATAATTTAAGAAGATGATGATAAAATGAGATAAGGATATCGAGCACCGTCGTAGAAGATAGAATTAAGTCATTTCTTAAACTTCCACCACCAAAGCTTCGAGGCTCGGAATAGAAGATAGAACATGAGCCTTTGAAGAGAGACTTTGGCTTCCCCAAACCGAAAATCCATGTGATGAGCGATTGACTCTATTTCAAGCTTTCCTTAGCGGTGCACTGAAGACACCTTAACATAAATCCTGCTCCTTTTAAGAACGATAATCGAGATTCTCCATTCGGGTTATATCATCCAAAGAACAACGACAACGTATCATCCCTCGTTTAAATAATCTTCTCAAATTTCTTTTCCATGAAGTCTAAAGCAATCTATTCAAAGGTGTCAAGAAATTCCCCAAGTAGTTGAATTGATCGGTCGGTCTCTTTGTATAATGCTCAAGAACTTTCCGAATACACATCATGGGTAATGAAGAACACCTCATCTATGTTCACATCTTCGTCCACGATGATCGTGTATGAAGCTCAAGAACCAGTACACAATATCAAGAACTCTCGAATACACATCATGAGGGTAATAAACACCTCCCTATGTTCATCTTTAGTCACGATAAATGTGAAGCTCAAGAATCAAAGTACCGCATTCCCAAGCGAGAATAGAGATAACACCTCCCTTATTACCATTTATCTCCCAGAATATATCGTACTTTGACCTCTTTTATCTTGAAACTTTCTCTTCATCACTTCCCCGTGGTTGGAATAAGAACACTAAGTCCATGAGACAAACCTTGAGTTTACGTGCGGATGACAATCGTCTTCCGGGATATCTTCAATCACGAAGTATTAAGTTCATCAAAGTTTACTCGCGTTTAGATGTGTCTCTTTCCCCTTCGGTTTTGATACTTGAATCGACAACTCTTCTAGCCAATACTTGAAACGTTGAGAAGATCTCTTGAAGTCTTTGTGAGAATCAACATCTTTGAATAATGTGAGCAAGTCTAATTGGGATTAAATCGGACATTTCACCCTCCCGATTAGTGCTCTCCCTTAACCGAACAATCTTTATGATGAATGCTTGAATTAAGAAGAAGTATTTAAATAATCAAATGCAACTCGTCTTTAGTCTTCTAACATGCGTGAAAATGTAGAACCGTTAGACTCGACCTTCTTCAAGGTCCAGAATGGGGAAGAATGTTAACATCTTCAACTCAAAAAGCATCCCACCAAAAGCATCCCAATTAACAATCTTGCAAATCCCAACTATAATCCTCCCAATCAAACAAACGAAGATGTTCATCAAAATCACAATCGGCCATAGCGAACACACAAGATGGTAACACCTACCAATCCATCAAACAAACGGAAGATTGTTGGAATCATCATGTTGATGTATCAAGCATTAAAGGAAGCACTTTGTCGATAAACTCATCAATCCGGTAAAGATGTCAACCAGCGGCTCTTAAAAACAACTCCATGTGAAGATGACCCGATAAAAGCTAGGTTCTTACATGAGTTAGGAGCCGTATGACCATATATTCTGATATCAACCATGCGGTATTACACACTTCTTCTCCCCTCAATAATTGCATACGGGTTGCCATTCTTGATTAACAAGTGAAACTCATCCAAATGTAGTCAATTCACTTCTCCCAAAATTAGCCGGGATGTCGCCATCGTCATTATAGATGAGCAAGTGGAATAAGAAAACAATCAACGATGGCAGTTCACTTGATAATTGGCCATGGAAAAAGCATGAAGCATGTTGATGAGAATGGTCATAATAGAAGATTTCTCTTCTGGAAGATAAAGCGCCTTGAACGTACACTTTTCTTTTCTTTGAAAGAGCAGTGTTTTGTTCAAGCGTCATAAGAAGATTTTCTTCTTCCTAAGATAATCTTAGCGTACATTTCTTTTCTTTGGTCGAGGCCGAGCGTGTGAGCAGGCGTCATAATCTCTCTTTTCAACTCTCTTAGCAAAACATGTAATCATCACCATTATCATTCGTAGGCTCTTTGTAGTGACGGTGATGGAGAAACCAATATGAAGAATTTGACCTTGAAGTAAAACAACCGAACTCGTGACTTAAACTTGCACATATGTAACAAAAGCGGTGCGATTTCCATTAGCATCTCTAAGTACTCTCTAAGTACTCTATACTCATCCTCACCAACCATCAAGTAATAGCGTGCTTCCTCTTGAAAATCCACAATTGAATGTGACCTTGAACCTAGCGTAACTCCTTAAAGTGATAGTTATTTTGAGATGATAAGAGCCCAATTCCCCAGTGGTAAAAAGGTAAAGTCACCCAACAATAACTAGATTTCCAAGTCTTAGTTTTGATAATAAGCTCGAACAAGGATCTTGAAGAATCTTCATCCATCCATCCCGATACCTTGGATACTAAGTACATTCGCCGTGATAATTCACTTCAATCTCAAATAAATAATCTTGAATTAGCGTTGTCACATCTTACATGCTCAAATCTAGCCTTCTTTGACATTTAAATGAACTTTGATAGTGGTTTCATCCGACCATGGTGAAATGCACATAACCCGTAAAACCATGTAATAACCATCGCGGAAGATCAAACAGCATCAATTCATGAATTACACCTTTTATCCCTTCTTGAGCGGCTAGCACCAACATCGAAAGATCCCGAAATACACTTTCCTTTTCTCCGGGATGGTTCCATCAATACGGATTTTAACTCTATGGTTTAGAGAAAAATATTTTCTTGGAGTTTACAAAACCAAGAATAAGCCGTAAGATGATGAAATGCACTTTGCAAGGATGTTTCTATTGTCCGGTTTTACAAGTCTGATTTAACAAAAACTCGCATTTTACAAAATCAACAGACCAAACTGTGACTTGAATTGACAACTTGTTCTAAACATTTGAGAACATGTAGCGTTTGCGTTCAACCAAATCCAAAAATACCATCCAATAACACTTAGTAAATCACATTCACATTGGGGGTAGAGCAAGAAACCGATAGAAACTTGATCATAATGAAATCCCCTAATTTGTTACTTAAACTGACTAATCCTCGTGAAAAGCTTCCCAAAATTACAAAACCTCTTACATACCTCAATCTGAACCATGTAAATTTCTTTTTAAACCAAAAGGAATTCAACAACTAAATTAGCCCAATCCTTTATCAAACCCTCAATAAATTCCCAAACAATTTTCTTAAAATAAAAGAAGAAAAGGCCGAAAAAATTAAATTAAATTTCCGTTGGAGCGATTAACTTAAAATTAAAACAAGGAAATACCAAACCAAAACAATTTCACGTCATAAATTAGTTCCAAATCCCAATTCAAACCACAAACTTATCCTTATTGAAAATCATAACCCAAAATTATCAAACCTCTTAAATTATTCAAAAACTTTCATTAATCACCCGAATCTCATTTCAAATTTTTCAACAACTCAAACAACAATAAAATTTGGAAATTAACAATCCACAAAATTACCCATCCAAATAAAAGCCCAAATCCGGAAAAAAACCTTAAAGGGTTAAATTTTCTTAAAATAACAAAACATCAACTAAATCAGTTTATTTCCCAAAATTATAAACCCATTACATGCCTTAAATTTCCTTAACCCAAATTAATCCGTTTAAAGAAAAACACGGGCCCCAAAACCCCAAACCTTCGAAATTAAATTACCACCATTTGGGTCCTTGTTTCAAATTAAGACATCCCAACTTCACACATTATTTAACTTATTTATTTTGAGCAAAACCAATTAACTTTATGTTAATTTTATTTTCTTTAAAATTATTACAATAGAAGCAAATCCCAAAAGAATCTATTTAAGCCCTTTTAAACCTTTACATAGGGCCCAACACACAAGAGGATAAACCATTGTTGAGGAAATAATTACATGGCCCAAAGAAAAATTACCACGAAATAAAAAGAATTAATCCTTATAACCAAACTTAATTTAACTTTGGGTATTAATTATTTAAATCATGAAATTTTAAAATTCATTCTTTTAAATCCTCTTTATTTTCAAACCAATCGCCACCAACACCTAAAACAATCCTAACCATTCTTTTCAAAATATTTTCAAACCCTAACATAAAAAAATCGCCTCCTTCTCGGAACAAAACTTATTTGTGTTTTCTTAAAGCCAAGGAACCTTTTAAGAATACAATTCGAAATAGCCAAAGTTGGCTCGAAAGTAAATCCGTTTCGTAGTTAAGCCACCGAAGGGGTTAGACTCGCCAGGTTTATAATTGGAATTTTTAGGTTAAGTTTTGACGTCAAAAGCCAAAATCTTTCAAATGAGTTGGAATTTCCTTTAAAAGAATTCAAGCCATAAACAAACCCAAAAAAAGGCCAAATGAATAATCCTTTTCCGTTTGACTTATTGACAGGATTTCCCTTTTAATCCACAAAGGAAACAAGTCCTATGTGTTTTTTTTCTTTAGGAAAAGAATTATTTTTAAAGGACCTTAAACATTTTGTTGGAAATGAAAAACAATTAAACCAAAGGAAATAAAAATTAGTTAAAATTTTTTTTAAAACAAGGCTTTATTTGACCTGGTAAGAGGTTTTAAAGGTTGAAATGTTTGGTGGAAATTGGTGGATGAATTTTTGTGTTGTGGTTAGTGGTCATGGTCAAAATTTATCCATTTTAGAGAAAGTGAGGAACCGGTAAGGACGGTTCCAAAATTTTTTTAAAAAAGTCCACCCCTAGGGTTTTAAAACACAAGTCCTCTGTGGGCTGGTCAGGCATAATTAAAACCGCTTCCTCGGTTTACAAAACAAGTCGCTAAATTTTTTTCTAAGCAAATCCTACCTTTTAGACCAACAAGTGCTAAATTTGGCCAACAATTTAACAAGGAAATTTCCAATTCCTAACCCAACTTCCTAACTTTAATTGACCGCCTTTGAGTTTCTTAATTAAACTACATATTGAAGGTTAAGGTTCCTTTTTAATTTCAAAAGCAAACTTTATTCAATGCGATGGACTGCTTAAAAGAATTCCAAGCCAATTTTAGAAACAAGAAAAAAGGCAAATTAAAATTCCTTTTAAACCAATTTTACCCTTATTTGAAATTAATTATTGACCCATATTTTTTTTTGGTCGTCAATGGTTTTTTGGAATTAAGAACACAAGAACAAGGAAAAATAAAGGACTAAAACATCAAACTTTTAAATCCAAAAGGTACTTTAAACAAATAACCAAAAAGGACAAAAAATATTAAAACCATTAAAAACAAAAACAAATTAATTCCAATAAACAATAAGCAGAAAATTAAAACACAATAGAATCAACAAACAAAAATTCTCACGGTAACCAATTTAACGATTTTTTTTTATGGAATTGGGTGGTTTTCCTTGGTTTAAAACATTATCCATTTAAAAAAATAAAATTTCTTTAAGTTTGGTTTAAAAAATAAAGAATTAAAAACCTAACCCTTCCTTGGTGGAAGGGGTATTTATAAACACCAAGACCCTTTCCGGAAATAAACCCCATCGGTTGGGTAAAGAAACCCTTTCCCCCGGTTGTTACCACCAACTAACCTGAACCAAATTTAAACAATTAACCTACACCATTTAACCAAATAACTAACAAACCCAATAACAAACTAACTAAAGGGGTGACGGGAAAACCACCTTTAAAGGGATTTCAATTCCAAACCAACGTAAAATTAACCTCTTGTGGCCATTTATGTGATTCCTTAATTAAAAATTTACTTATTAATTGTAAATTAAACGTAAAAATAATCTTAATTAAATTCCAAATTAACAACTTTTAATTCCTATACTTCTTAAAAGCCTCCGCAAAATTTGTTGAAAAATTTTTATTGAAACATAAGCATACCTTTAAAACAACCTTTAAAACCAATTTTATTTTTTAAAAACTCTTGCTTTCCCTTTTTAATAATTTTCGGTTCGAGTGGTTTCGGAAAAGAACCCAATTGGGAATATTAGGAAAAAATAAATATAAGCATAAAAATTAACAAACATAGCATAAATTTAAACAAAATCAAAAAAAGTAGAAAAAATATTTTAAAAAAATATAAAACCCAACCAAATTCCAAGATTAATATCAATTTCCAATTACCTTAGCGAAAAATTAAAAACAAACACCAAATTTAACTTAAAAGAACAAAAGGTTTCACACCGAAGTTTAACCATTAACATTCCTTCTTCTTTTGGGTAATCAAAGGAGTTTTTAACCTTAGGTTTTAAAATAAATATATTGCATTAAAGAATTTAACCAATTATTTTATTTGTTTAAAAACTGATTTAAACCATTCCCATACCTTTTTAACTTCCCGTAAATTCTTTAATAAACACCTAAAACCCAAAACACAAATAAAACCCAATTCAAAATTATCAAAGAAACCTAAAACCCCCATTTGAATTTACACCACCAACAATAACCTAACCAAGAAAAAGCCGAAAATCTCTCGGAAACTCTACCACCTAATTTCCAAGATCAACGGAACAAACCCAAATTTAACAAATTAATAAAAAGGGTGAACCGGTAATTCCATTTTAAAGGTAAGGGTTCAAATTCACGGTTGAAAATTAATTTTTTGTGGTGAGGAAGGAAATGGGAAAGGGGTGTTTTAAGGGATTGTAATTTGCGTTCAAAATTGTCAAATTGGAAACCCAGTTTAACAAAAATTTCAATCCTTAATTAAATTTAACAATAATTAGTTATTACTAAAACTAAAATTAGTGAAAAGTTTGGTTAGAAACCCTAATTTTGGAACATGAACGGAACATAACTTGAAATACCATGTTAAAAAACAAAACAATTCAAAAACTTTAAAACTATTTGGTGGTTCTTTAATTTAATCAATTTACAAATCGTCTAAAATGAGTGGGATTTTACGAAAGATTTTCCCGAAATGGGTTAAATGGGGTTTACAATTCAAATATAACGTTAAAAAATAAACCAAACTTTTCGTGATTCAAATCTTAAACAATCAAAACCAAATGAGAAAACGGTTTATGGTTTTTAAAAATTGTTGTTTATGAAAAACCCTAAGATTCCATAATTTCCAAAAATTATTAAATTCATTAAATTTCCCTTAATTGGCGAAACAAATTTTAACCCAAAACAAAAACCAAATTTGTACATTGAAATTTGCAATTATTGTCCTTCACCTTAACCTTAAGTAAGTTTGATTACATTAAACAATTAACTTAATTTGGTTTTTAACAATAAATTTTGTTAAGGAAATGACAGTTAATATAAAAAAAAAAGTTACAAAGGTTTTTACCATTCATTTTATTAAAATTCAACCTTTATCTTCTTTCGTTATCTTCCAACTTCAAAATCCTCCTTGAATAAAAAACCACCAACCCTAAAAACCCATTACACACAAATTTTACAAAAATTCCAAAACATCAAACGATAAATTTCAAAATTAAATAAATCCTTTTCTTTTCCTTTTTGCTTTCTTCATTCTTCACAATTTTCAACCAAAATAAATCACACTTCCACGTTGAAACAAAAATTCACAAAAATGAAACTCTTCCTAAGCTCACCCTAATTAATCAATCACCAAGATCCTTCAAAATTTTTCCTTTGCAAATTGGAGAAATAAATAAATGGAATTTGAAAGTTAAAAAGGTTGATTCCATTAAATTATAAAAGGTAATTAAAACGTAATAACCACAAATATTAGGTTAAAATAATTTTATTTTTAAATTTTTTGCTTGAAAAAAAATGGAAAAATGTTTGTGAAATAAAATTAATTTTGGTTAACTTAAAATAAAATCCAGGGAAAAAATATTTTGAAAAAACCTAAGTTTGAAACCTATTAGGAGGTATTAAAGCTTTTATTTCTCAATAAATTGTTAATAACCTTTATTATTTGAAGTGGTATTATTTTTAGCTAAAATTTAAAGGGAAAAGTTTAGGTTAAGTAGGAAACTAGGGTTGGAAATTTGGAAGGTTTTGGTTTTGATTATTTAACTTTTTATTAAATTATTTATTAAAACCAAACCATATTGAGAAAAACATTGATTGAAACCCATTTGGATTTGGGTGAACACATTGAATAACAATGGGCATTAATGACAATTTTAGGCATGGTTCCATCGTCTGAATTATTTATGGTTTGGAGGGACTTTTAGTCTTGTTCAAATTGGTTGATTGGTTCGGCGGTCTGTTTAATTAGGAAGTGGGTTAAATGGGTTGTTCTTCAATTCTTCTAAAATTTTTTTTGGGTTGAAAACATTACAAGTTTAATTTTTTTGATGGTTTTTATGGTTTTCCAAGGTTCAATTGGTTTTTGTTGGTTATTGGTTTCTTAAAAAAGTTTTTATCTTTTTAAAAAATTTAATGGTTATTAACCTAAGGTTTCTAAAAAAGGTTAAATTTCCTAAATTTTCCCTTTAAAGTTTGGGAAAATTTTCATTTTATTAAACATTTAAGAAGAAGAAAGAAATTGTTATGGGAAACCTTTGGGGCAATTTATAGGTCTAGGTTGGGAAGGGGGTTAAGTAAAGGAATTTCCGTTGGAAAGTTTAAACATGTAAATCAACCTAAGTTAATAATTAAAATAAATTTGATAAAAGAAAATAGCAAAATGGAATATTAAAACAAAACATCCAGTTTTCAAGGTTTTAGTTCCTTCCTTTATAAAAATTCCAATTTGAAATTTGAATTTAATGGAAAGGTTACTAATATCAAGAATTAAAAGTTCCTTATAAATAACAAAAACCTAACCCTAGGCAAATTTTTAAATTGAATGGACACAAATTACAACCTTAGGGTTTCCACCCACAAAATTTTAAACGGATCCCTTTTTACTAGATAAAAGGTTTACAAAAGGCTAAAAAAAAATTTTTGTCCGTAAGTCCCTGTTGTTTGAAATTTGCTTCATTTTCCCAACTTTTGTTTTGAAATTTTTCAAAAATATAATAAATTTCAGTTGGAAAACAAAACCACTTTAAACATAAGGAAACAATTTCCCTTTAATTTCACTATGAAACTTAAATAACATTATTTACCCCAAGGAAAAGTTAGACTCTTTTTTTTTTATTTCAAGGAGAAAACTAAACATATACATTGGTTTGTAAAAACCCTTTAAAATTATTCAATCCAACTTCGTATAAAGGTAATTCCAACCAACAAGGTTAACCCCCAATTAGAAACATAATTCATTTGGGTTAAACTTTTAGACCTTTGAAATTTATAAAATGGAAAAATTGGGTTTTTCCGGTCTTAAAATTTGGATACTTTTAAAATCCTAGAAAAAAAATATTATTTAACCCTTAGAAATTAAAGTTAAAATAGGAACATCCCTATTGGAAGGAGGTTGGATGGAATAAAAGCTGATATGCCAAGTTGTGGTTGAGGATGAAACCTATTAACTTTAATGTGGAACCATTGATTTTCGATTTCCTTTGCTAAGAATTGGCCGGTCAAGCTTTTGAATAGGAGTCGGTTCCTAGGTGGGAGGTTGGATTTCCTTGGTTGGTGGATTGGTTTGGAAGGTGTGTGGGTTTGTGAAAGGATTTGGTAAAGGAAAGGGCAAAGCATTTGGATTGAGGCCTTTCCATTTAGGTAGGAATTCCAACCATAAATTTGGGAGAAAGGTTTAAGTTTTCTAAAGTTGGAGCCTTGGAACCTCCCATTTGAGGAAATTGTGGGGAAATCTTCAAATTGGACTCAATTCAAAGGGTCAATTGATATGACGAGGAAAGGATTTTGTGGGTGGTGAATTGGTCCTCCCTACAATATTTCCATGAATTTCATTAATTGGTTTTGGGTGGAAAGGGGTTTAGGTTCCAAGGGGTCTTTGTTTCAAAATTTGGGTTGGTTTATTTGAGCGAATTCATTTTTGTCGAAAATAAATTGGAAGTTTGGTGGTGGATTTGCCGGGAGGGGTTAAATCTTCCTAATTTTCTAAAATGGGTTTAAGATGTTTGGGTGGAGTTAAGAAAGTTCATGGTACGTTTGGAATTTTGGGGTGATTGTTTTGATTATTTGTTTTGGAGCTTTGGAAGGTGAAAATGGGTTTTATTTGGTTGGTGGATTGTTTCCTTAAAGTGGAAATTTTCAAATTTTAATTGGGGTTTAAATTTAATTTAAGTGGTTTGATTTGAATTCAGGAGAACTAAGGTTTGAAGAACAAGGTTAACATTATTTGAAATTTTTCTTTAAAGTGGTTTAGTTTTGGGGAAGATTAATAACTTTTTGGTTTTTGATTAAATTAAACTAAGAGAAGAAAAGAAATTGTTGGGTTAAGATAAATACCTTAGGTCAATTATAGGATTCATGAGTTTTGAATGTTTTTGATTTGGGTGGTTAAGATACAAGGAATGGTTTCCAATGATGGAAAGTTTAAAAAAGTCAAATCCACTTGTAATCCATCAAATAGTTTGAGAAATGACCAAGTTGCAATAAATGGGTTTCAAATTTCCTTTGGGTTAATAATCCAAACTTTAAGGCCAAAATTTTAAATTTCCTTTAAAAAGGGTTCCTGGGTGAATTTTTGGATTTTTGAAAAAATGGGAAAATAAACATAATGTCTAAGGTAAGTTAAATAGGCTAATATTTTATAAAAGGGTTAAAAACCTTCCTCAAATTTTGGTAAATTTAAATTTCGAGGACGGGGTTTTAGTTGGGAATCCCAGCCAAATTTTTAAACAATCCAATTTTGGGTTAAAATCCATCTTCTTTTTAAAAGAAGTCCAAAAAATTAACAACGGAACCAAAAATTAGGTCCGTTTGAGATCCGTTGTTTTGAAAATTTATCAATTTTACCGGGCTTTCAATCTACTTTTTCCTTTTAAACATATGGTAATTATTTTATTAGGAACCAACAATAACACCATTAAACATTAGGGAATTTACAAACTATTGTTTTCATAAATAAAGGAGGGGTTTGATAACTTTTATCCCTTCAATAAGTTATTCAACATCA
The DNA here is from genome assembly GCA_022545495.1 of Chrysanthemum lavandulifolium. Lineage (NCBI taxonomy): Eukaryota > Viridiplantae > Streptophyta > Magnoliopsida > Asterales > Asteraceae > Chrysanthemum > Chrysanthemum lavandulifolium. The sequence goes on along the minus strand of CM040242.1, from coordinate 98,238,904 downwards.
ATTTTAGTTTTTAATCGTTCTAAACGGAACAAACAAATAAATTACAATCATGTTTTGTCCTTTACAAACCCTCTTTAAAACCTCTCTATCCAATTTTTAAAACTTGGATCTAAAGGCTGAAATTTGTTTTTGAATCCTTTTTCAACTTAGAGTGGGAATCCTAAGGTAAAGGTCAGTTAGACTTTGAACTATTTTATAGGAAGATAAAGGTAATTTGTTTTCCTTGTTAATCTTGGATATCTTTTAAATCACTAAGCCTATGTGAAGGTGGGATGTGGTTTAACCCTTTAGGACTTGGGAATGGTGCATAAGTTAAAAACATAAACACCCTATGAAGACACCCGATAATTAACCCTTTTTGCATGATTTATTTGAATTGAATGGTTCATGTAGACTAAAGTTGTTCAGCAAGATTATGTGGTCTTTGGTCATGGGAAGAATTGCCTGGAGTCCAACTTTTAATGGGTTAGTCATTGATTCCATTCCGTAATCTCGTTGATTTCTTTCCTTTTGGACAGGTTGGTGTATTAAAAGAGTGCTCCATGGCGTCGTTTGGTGAAAAGGTTTGTAAGGGAAAGACTTTCAAAATTTCATCAAAATTTTTACATTTATGATTAAAAAAACATTAAAAGAATTTTTCCTTGATCAAATTGGGTAAAATTTTAGTATTTTGGGTTGTTTTATAATAGCCATAACCTCCTCAATTTGTTATGGAAAAAACCTAATAAATTAAAAATCTAGGGCAAATTGGATCATCAATGTCAAGGAGACATGAGTTATAGTGGATTTTGGCAGAATACTGTGGATAATTTCCTAACCTCCAATTTAACCTTTCTAGTAACTTCTTGAATCTCAACTTTGGTTTGGTGAGACACTTATTTTTGGTTAATTACCCGGGTGCTTTAGTAAAATTGCGGCACATGTTATTCTAACAAAATTACTTTTAGTAAGCGAAAATAAATTGCATTTTTCATGTTGGTATATCAAAAATTGGATTGCGGAATCCTATATCCTAAATGTTTTATTAGTATTTTGAAAAAGGAAAAAAAACAAATTAATTGGCTATTTAAAATACTAAAAAATATAGTTATGCAACCTTTTATATTAAAGAATTATGCAATATAAAATTAAGTTTAAATTTTATGAACAAGAATTTTTCCTACAAGTGAAATTTTTCAAAATTTACTGGGTTTTAGTTTATTAAAAATCTAAATGATTTGTAATTAAAGTGAGAAACTGATAGTTATGAATTTGCAAGTAGTAAAAATTTTTAATTATATGCAATTTGCAAAACCAAAACATATCATTTCAAGAAGAACCTTCACAAAACCGAGAACAATGCAACGTTAGATGAAGACTTATTTGAAAACACATTTGCTACGAAATCGGTGAATAATCTTCAAGCTTACGAGAACCATCTAACTCGCATACGTTTAACCAACGGTATCCTTCTACTCTGAAGTGGACAAAAGACCATCCGATTGAACAAGTTATTGGTAAACCTTCAAGGCAAATTCAGACGAGATGCCAACTTGCCACCTATTGCGACTTGTGCATTTACCTTTGCTCAATCAGCAATATTGAACCGAAGAACATTCGGGAGGCAATGGCAGA
>CM040242.1:98111491-98237190 GCA_022545495.1 Chrysanthemum lavandulifolium | reverse complement strand
AATAACATTGCAGACTAAATAAATTCAACTACTTTATTTTATATAACCCAAATAAATAAATAACATAACTCAAAATCTACAAATTAAATATTTGATAATTGAGTTCAAATAATTTTGAATTATACTAAAAAAAAAAGTGATAACTTAAAAGTAAACTAAGCATTATAAGAAGTAATAGACTAATAATAACAACAACTTAAATAAATTAATCAATAAAAACTTTACACATAATGAAAAATTGAAAAAAAAATTATATAAGATAACAATTAAATAACAAGTCATTACTAATACTAAACAATATCATATCAATTATCATGTAAGTATTAAGAACAAGTAATATAACAATACAACTTAATTCTGAAATATAAATTCCAAACTGATGAAGTATTACAGTTAAAAAATTCAACATTGATTAAGCTTTATATGAATAAAATAACACATAAATCTGAATAACAATTTAAAATATAGAATATTAATATTTTACATTAAGAATATATAATCACTGTACAAATTAGAAACGATCATTAAACTGAATAAACATAGAACATAAACAATTGAATAAAATAATAACTATAAACATAACATATAAAGTTAAAATAATAGAATGAATTAAATAAACAAATGACATTAAATGTAAAGTTAAATTAAGCAAATTAATAGACATCAATGTAAATCAACTTATACACCAATAATTTCAATCATTACTATCTTCAAATCAAGTTATTTTCAATATTAATTATAATTATTAAATAAAGCTTATACTATGTTGATTCATAATATAATTGATATTTAATAATTAAAACTAATATAAGAATTATATAAAGAAATTAAAATTAATATTAAATATGATATTTCATCTACTTATAATATGTGAAATCAACCTAACAAATGAATAAAGAGTAAATATACAAATTAAAATTATTATAATTCAATAGATCTGAATACTTAATTTAAAATTAATAAAAATGAAATAACTATAATATAAGCGCATAAAATGTAATATAAAAAGATCTAACTAATGTAAAATAAATTAACTTAATAATATAAAATAGATATCACTTAAAGTAAATTAATTTTAAAATAAATAATATAAATAAAATATTAAACTAATAATATGAGCTATCTAAACTAATTAAATAACGATAAATAATAGTCAATAATCAAAGAAATAAAATCTTAAAAATAAATAAATTTAATATAATTAAAATAAAATGAATAAGAATTAATAAAAATAAATTAAATAATTCATAATAAAGTTAAAATAAATTAAATTAAAATATATAAAATAATTTAATAATTATTAATAATAATTATACTAAATTAATTAAATAAATATAAATAATTAAAATACTTAAAATATACTATTAATATAATAAATAAATAATATATAAAATTATATTTAAATTAAATATAAATTAATTATTAAATAACATTAAATATTATTATAAATAAATGAAAATATATAAAATTAAATATAAATTAAAATATAAAAACTAAAAAATACTTAAAAAAAAATAATTATTAATAATATAGCTAATTAAGTTATAGCTATAAAGTATAAAGATTACTTTTACTAATAATATATAGAAAATGATAATAACAAATGAAATAGTAATTAAACTTTAAAGCTATGATTATAATGAATAAGATTAATAATAGCTTATAAATCTTAATATAAAGAATTAAAGCTATAATGTTATATACTTATACACATTAAATGAACTTAAAATATTTAAATAATAGATATAACAATAAAATAATGGTAACATAAATAACTAAGTAAAAGGTCTTAAAAAAAAATAAGAAAAGAAAAGTTATAAGACAACAGTAATACAAAGTTATGAGCTTGACTTAGCATAAAAAGAAATAATTAGCATCAAATCATCTATTGTTAAAGAATTGACATTAAATAATTGAATAGCTATAAATAGAGTGGATAGCTTAGTTAAAAGCTTAAACGTAAGGCATATTAAGGACAATTGAAGATATTGAATGCTAAATAATCAATAAAGCTAAGGTCAAACTTAAAGAAACATAACAGACAAACTATTGGTTAAAGAAAGCTAAAAATAGTAGATACGGTGATACTTAGCATTAACCTAGAAAAGTATAATCATAAGTGAGATTGAAATAGTGACATAAGCAATGTGAACAGCTGAGTCTATCAACTAAATGGTAAATGCATAAAGCTTATAGTAGGTTATGGAATCAACTATACATAAACTCAAGATAAGTATGAGCATAGTTCATAATAAATTAATACACATAATAAAGATAAGACTTTGAAATAGGATACAAGCTTGATCTATAAAACAAGTTCAAAACAAAGTGCAAACCGACAATAATCACTATGTAATGCTTATAATAATGTAACAAATATGCAGATCAGGTTAAATAGTATAAAATGAACATATTAACATTATAGCAACATTAACGAATGTAAACATAAAGCAATGCATTAAATACTGTAAATTATGACAAAGCAGAATAAGAATAAGAAGCTACAAATAAACAATTAATATAAACTAAATATATAGTTCATGTACAATATGAACATAAACATATAACTAATCATATAACTAAAATATGACAACTCATACATGTTACAAAATTCTAAATGCAATCATGTGAAACTAACAGACAAACATCAAACATACAATTAACTTCACATTATGATACAATTATATAAGATTACAATTCATAGATAATACAAATCAAAGCTAAAATAAAATACAAAACAATTAAAATTAAAGTATTATAACAATGATAAATTGTCATTAATGACTTAAATTAAATATAACATTAAATTAAATGGACTACACATTTAATAAAACTATAGATTACATATTATAACATATGAACAATCATAAACCAATACATAAATACTATACTACATTAACTTTAAAACTGATATGAAAAAGATTCAAAGAACATATAAATCATACATTCAAGAAATAAACAATGCAAAAACAAATCAATCAAATTCAATTGCACATGTATAACAGAACATAGACACATTTCATAGTCAATCATAGCATTCATAAATTAAACTCTACTTACATTCAATGATCCAAATAATTGAATAACTTGCATATCATACTTTCATATCACATTTAAATCTTCAAGATATTCTATAATACATTGATAATTAATAATGCTTATTTAATTAAACTAATAACGTCGAAATTTACTAAAATAGACAATAGCGAACATTGAATATAATGGCTAAATGAGCTAATGATTCCAATGACATTTTACTATGAGACTAATCAGACTTAAAGCTGCATCAATTATGGATCAAGCTACTATTGCTTAATTAGTTGTGCTGGTATTGCAGTGAAATATTACTTTAATTCTTAGAAGTTACGGCTTAGCTAGTTAAGACTTATGTATGACAAATGGTAAGGCTTGAGCTTGAATATTAGCGTTAAATTGAGGCCAAGTCGAGTTGAGCAACTGGTGAGTTGAAGGTGAAGTTTGCTTGCTTTGTTGGTTGAGAGATTGGTATGGTTGGTATGTTAGGTTAGGTTGGTGGAATATAGTCTAAAGGGTTTGGATGGGGATGAAGTGGGTGATTAAGTTGGTTGGTATTGATGTAGGTTATATTGAAGGCTATAACTTAGTAGGTTATGACTTGGGGTATGGCGATTTAAAGGCATTGTTTGAAATTGATTGTTAATAGTGTATACTAAGTGTTTTGAATTGTATATTTAAAATTGGTTACAATTAATGTAATATCAATCAAAGTTTAAGACCATATTCAATCATACTTCAAATTGACCAATATACCGAAATTGCATTGAAAATAATCAAATTTCAAATTGTTTTATTTATTAAAGATTGTATAATTATGAATTGTAATTTTAGTTATTATTAGGTAATTTATCAAATTTCAAATTGATCAAATTGTTGGTTATTGATATTATACGATTTGTATCAATTTGAAGAATTTGATTGAATTTATGATTAATTAACTTTTGTAATTGATCATTTGCATTTAATTTATCAAGATGTTATGTGAATATTGATATCTGTAAGACATCTAATGTTATTTATTCTTATAACGATATAATTTTGACTTTATAACAAAAACTTATATGTTGACTAATCAATTTAGAATCTAATCTATGGATTTATTATGTTATATAAAGCAACAAAAAACATGAAATTAATACTGACTAAACAACATTTAAACACATATATGGAATTTGGACATATAGTTACAATGAGACACAAAATTAAGACAGTTAAAAAGTAATTTTGACTTAATACTAAACAAAGCATGATAATGAGTATTTAAGCGAGTTATAGGACCAAGAGTGAAGCACAATAAAACAAGAACAACTTCATACATGACCTCTAACCAATATTGTACAACATTCATACGGTTGAATTTTGAGAATAATTTACAATCGAGTAAAATCGCAAAAGACATAACCAATCAACCTAAAGGGTGTCAAACCCTCCAATAGCATAGTGGTTATACAAGAGCAGATTAAACATCATTAACATCCTCGATACCACAATCAAAGCAAATCAAGCAGTCCTTAAATTTCACTTGTCACATGATTTTAAAGTTTTCATTGAATAAGCATTTGAACTGATTCCATTCTCTATAATAACATATAACAAGACAAAATGGACGATAAACAACAATTTAAACAACTATAAACATGAATCATTCATGTTTCATTTTCCTGATTGAAAATGAATCATGAATGAACAACACAAACTAATACATAAACATACAATTTTAAACTTTAAAAACATTCAATAGCAGATAAACAAGAAAACATATAAATCAAAACAAATAAAGACATGAGCGATAAATTGCAAAAATTAAGGAAAATTGCTTACAAATGAGAAGCAGTTGAGACATAGAACAAATGGACAAGGTTACACCTATTAGCTTACCAATAAGCTCCTAATACCCATAGCACTCCAAATTCAACCTTGCTTCATCATCTTCTTCATTATCCCACTATTTTGATTTTTCAATGATTTTTCTTGATTTTTAAGTATTTTACGAATTATAAAGTCTAAACTTGTTTTAATGTCTCTAAAAGTTTGAATGAGCTTTGTCGAGCTTATATGGCTTATAGAGTCCATAAAAACAACTACATAACATGAAATTGAAAAGACTTGAAAATTAAAGGAAATTAAGCAAATTGAAACCGACATTAAACCGAAATTGAAAATTTGATTCCTCCCGAACTACCTTCTTTTATTTCTCCGTCACACTTATCAACCGCTTGTGAGCGGTCAACCGTAACAGATGATAAAGGCGGCGGCCGGGAGAGAATATTGGTTACCAAGGATTAAAATATCCTTGGATCGTTTATGTCCCGGTGGCGTGATATCACGAATACAATGACTTGTGAATTGTTGAAATGATATAGTATAGAAAGATCGAGAATCGATTGACTAACACTAAATGTGAATAGTAATAGCTCATCACGACTAGTTCAATTAAGAAACGTACAATCGAAACCTAAAACGTAAAAGATATACAAACGTCGTTTAACTTTAAATTAAACGTAAGCGTATAAAAATAAAGCGATTATAACTATAGTAGGGTTTGCATGTCTTAGCGACTTAAATGCAAATTAAAAAATTAAAAGATAAAATATATTAAATAAACGCTATCACTATTTTTAAAATGATGAGCGTTTAAAACCTAAACGTCGTTCTTGAATTTCATATAAGCGTACAAAATAAAATATGAATTCAGGTCAATACAACTCCACAAATGTGAAAATTATATTTTTAGAATCCTAAAAGATAATAAAATTATTAGAAAATTAAAATAAATTTTTACACTATTAAATTAATTAATATAAATTAAAATGAATTAAATGAATTTAAAATGAATTAAATAATAAGAAAATCTAAAATTAACTTAAATAAATGAAATAAAGAATTTGAAAATTCTAAAATATCATAAAATGAGTTTTAAAACTGAAAATGTATTTTTACATAATTATTCTATTTATTACTAATTATTTACTACTTAAAATACACTTAATTACTAGAAAATATAAAATAAACTTGGAAAATAAAATTTTAACTTGGAAAAATCTAAAATATAATAAAACTAATTTTAAAACTGAAAATATATTTTTTATGCTATTTATTTAGTTATTATTAACTATTAACTATTAAAAAGTATTAAAAACTAATATTGATTTATTATAAATAGTAAACAGTAAAATAAAAATATGAAACTTTATACAAAATTCTACAATAAATAAAAGAAGCTAGTAAAAATAAAAAAAATAAAAAAAATTATATGTACTTAACAAAAAAATAAGCTAATAAGCAATTAAGCTTTTAAGGAAAAGCTATCACTTAGCTTAAAAAGGAGCTTTGTTTTTCTTTTACGAGACTAACTAAATCGATATTATACAAATTTGAAGAAAATGGAGCTGTAAACATAGAAATAAGCGATGTGGAGCTTATTAGCTTAAAACAGTTAAGCATTTGTTAGCTGTTGGATTTTAAAGCATGAATGAGCTTCTAATAAGCCACACAATGAAACAAAAGGAAGATAAAGGTTTATACATGTAATATTAACATGTTTATAGAAAATGAAACTTTATAAACATGGGAATAAAATTTTTCACGACTTATGACCACTTCGATTAACATTGAGCTTACGGTTGGATCATAAGCTTGAAACAAGTTAGAAAAAGGCTTATAAAAGGAAAAATAAGAAAAGAGATGTGTGTACAAGTTATATAGACAAGTATTACAAGTTTGGTGCATCGAAATAAGCCAATAAGCTCACAAAAGCAAATAAGCAATTCCAAAGACACCTACAATCCAAACACCCACAGAACTTATTTGATGGATGATTCAACTTATCAAATAAAATTTGAATAAACCATATAAAGAGTTGGAGTAGCAAGGCATCTTGGTTGGCTTTCCAAAAGCTCAAGCTCAAGTGTGGGGTCCACAATGAGCTTTTGAGGAGCTCATGAAAATGGCACTAAATGGCGAATATGCTAGTGAACCAAAGATACACAGTTAAATGGGACAAGCTTCAAGCTTGATGCAGCCCTACCAAATGGACTGCAACATGAAAATTAAGTAAAGGATCTTGTACATGGGTGGCTTAGCTTCAAGAAAACCAAGCCACACCATCTATAGATCATAATTGAGCTTGTGAGAGCTTATGAAATAGGGTGGGTTGTTGTTTACGTCATCTCGGGCATGGTGCAAACATAAGCTCAAATATAACTTACCAAATGAGCTGATAAGAGCTCAACCAACATTGAACCTTAAAGTTTGATGGATTGGCTTCTCAAAAATCCAATCTTCATAAGCTAAGGTTCAATGGGGAACTTTTTACAAGCCTTGGAACCCAGCTCAACCACATAGTTTGCTACCGTGTGGTGAGGGTGATGTAACAAAAATAGGTGAGTTGATTAAGCTACTTAAATAAGCTAAAAAGGAGAGATAAGCATTCACATAACAAGCAAGCCACAAAGGCAACACATAAAAGCCAAATACATCGGCTAGGTCAAATCCATGAGCTTATGCAAGCTCATGGTTTTGACAAAGAAACCATGATGCAGGCATAATCATCGAGATATAATTTTGACTTTATAACAAAAACTTATATGTTGACTAATCAATTTAGAATCTAATCTATGGATTTATTATGTTATATAAAGCAACAAAAAAACATGAAATTAATCTGACTAAACAACATTTAAACACATATATGGAATTTGGACATATGAATTACAATGAACACAAAATTAAGATGGTTAAAAAGTAATTTTGACTTAATACTAAACAAAGCATGATAATGAGTATTTAACTGAGTTATAGGACCAAGAGTGAAGCACAATAAAACAAGAACAACTTCATACATGACCTCTAACCAATATTGTACAACATTCATACAGTGAATTTTGAGAATAATTTGCAATCGAGTAAAACTGCAAAAGACATAACCAATCAACCTAAAGGGGTGTCAAACCCTCCAATAGCATAGTGGTTATACAAGAACAGGATTAAACATCATTAACATCCTCAGTACCCTGAATCAAAGCAAATCCAAACAGTCCCTTAAATTTCACTTGTCACATGATTTTTAAAGTTTTCATTGAATAAGCATTTGAACCTGATTCCATTCTCTATAATAACATATAACAAGACAAAATGGACAGATAAACAACAATTTAAACAACTATAAACATGAATCATTCATGTTTCATTTTCACAGTTGAAAATGAATCATGAATGAACAACACAAACTAATACATAAACATACAATTTTAAACTTTAAAAACATTCAATAGCAACAGATAAACAAGAAAACATATAAATCAAAACAAATAAAGACATGAACAGTAAATTGCAAAAATTAAGGAAAATTGCTTACAAATGAGAAACGGATTGAGACATAGAACAAATGGACAAGGTTACACCTATTAGCTTACCAATAAGCTCCTAATACCCATAGCACTCCAAATTCAACCTTGCTTCATCATCTTCTTCATTATCCCACTATTTTTGATTTTTCAATGATTTTCTTGATTTTTAAGTATTTTCGAATTATAAAGTCTAAACTTGTTTTAATGTCTCTAAAAGCTGAATGAGCTTTGTCAGGAGCTTATATGGCTTATAGAGTCCATAAAAACAACTACATAACATGAAATTGAAAAGACTTGAAAATTAAAGGAAATTAAGCAAATTCAGAAACTGACATTAAACTGAAATTGAAAATTTGATTCCTCCCGAACTACCTTCTTTTATTTCTCCGTCACACTTATCAACCGCTTGTGAACGGTCAACCGTAACAGATGATAAAAGGGCGACAGCCCGGGAGAGAATGTTAGTTTACCAAGGATTAAAATATCCTTGGATCGTTTATGTCACGGTGGGCGTGATATCCACGAATACAATGACTTGTGAATTGTTGAAATGATATAGTATAGAAAGATCAGGAATCTGATTGACTAACACTAAATGTGAATAGTAATAGCTCTGTCACAGCTAGTTCAATTAAGAAACGTACAATCAGAAACCTAAAAACGTAAAAGATATACAAACGTACGTTTAACTTTAAATTAAACGTAAACGTATAAAAATAAAACGATTATAACTATAGTAGGGATTTGCATGTCTTAGCGACTTAAATGCAAATTAAAAAAATTAAAAAGATAAAATATATTAAATAAACGCTATCACTATTTTTAAAATGATGAACGTTTAAAACCTAAAACGTACGTTTACTGAATTTCATATAAACGTACAAAATAAAATATGAATTCAGTCAATACAACTCCACAAATGTGAAAATTATATTTTAGAATCCTAAAAGATAATAAAATTATTAGAAAATTAAAATAAATTTTTACACTATTAAATTAATTAATATAAATTAAAAATGAATTAAATGAATTTAAAAATGAATTAAATAATAAGAAAATCTAAAATTAACTTAAATAAATGAAATAAAGAATTTGAAAATTCTAAAATATCATAAAATGAGTTTTAAAACTGAAAATGTATTTTTTACATAATTATTCTATTTATTACTAATTATTTACTACTTAAAATACACTTAATTACTAGAAAATATAAAATAAACTTGGAAAAATAAAATTTTAACTTGGAAAAATCTAAAATATAATAAAACTAATTTTAAAACTGAAAATATATTTTTTATGCTATTTATTTAGTTATTATTAATTATTAACTATTAAAAAGTATTAAAAACTAATATTGATTTATTATAAATAGTAAACAGTAAAATAAAAATATGAAACTTTATACAAAATTCTACAATAAATAAAAGAAGCTAGGAAAAATAAAAAAAATTATATGTACTTAACAAAAAAATAAGCTAATAAGCAATTAAGCTTTTAAGGAAAAGCTATCACTTAGCTTAAAAAGGAGCTTTGTTTTTTCTTTTTCTGAGACTAACTAAATACTGATATTATACAAATTTGAAGAAAATGGAACTGTAAACATAGAAATAAGCGATTAATGGAGCTTATTAGCTTAAAATGCAGTTAAGCATTTGCTTAACTGTTGGATTTTAAAGCATGAATGAGCTTCAATAAGCCACACAAATTGAAACAAAAGGAAGATAAAGGTTTATACATGTAATATTAACGGTTTATAGAAAATGAAACTTTATAAACATGGGAATAAGTTTTCACGACTTATGACCACTTCGATTAAGCATTGAGCTTCTGTTGGATCATAAGCTTGAAACAAGCTAGAAAAAGGCTTATAAAAGGAAAAATAAGAAAAAGAGATGTGTGTACAAGTTATATAGACAAGTATTACAAGTTTGGTGCACTGAAATAAGCCAATAAGCTCACAAAAGCAAATAAGCAATTCCAGCACACCTACAATCCAAACACCCATGCAACTTATTTGATGGATAGATTCAGCTTATCAAATAAGCTGAATAAGCCATATAAAGAGTTGGAGTAGCAAGGCATGCTGGTTGGCTTTCCAAAAAGCTCAAGCTCAAGCTGTGGGGTCCACAATGAGCTTTTGAGGAAACTCATGAAAATGGCACTAAATGGCGAATATGCTAGTGAACCAGCATACACAGTTAAATGGGACAAGCTTCAAGCTTGATGCAGCCCTACCAAATGGACTGCAACATGAAAATTAAGTAAAGGATCTTGTGCATGGGTGGCTTAGCTTCAAGAAAAACCAAGCCACACCATCTATAGATCATAATTGAGCTTGTGAGAGCTTATGAAATAGGGGTGGGTTGACTGTTTACACAGTCATCTCAGAACATGGTGCAAACATAAGCTCAAATATAACTTACCAAATGAGCTGATAAGAGCTCAACCAACATTGAACCTTAAAGTTTGATGGATTGGCTTCTCAAAAATCCAATCTTCATAAGCTAAGGTTCAATGGGGAACTTTTTACAAGCCTTGGAACCCAGCTCAACCACATAGTTTGCTACCGTGTGGTGAGGGTGATGTAACAAAATAGGTGAGTTGATTAAGCTACTTAAATAAGCTAAAAGGAGAGATAAGCATTCACATAACAAGCAAGCCACAAAGGCAACACATAAAAGCCAAATACATGGCTGGGTCAAATCCATGAGCTTATGCAAGCTCATGGTTTTGACAACAAACCATGATCTGAGGCATAATCGATCGATATAATTTTGACTTTATAACAAAAACTTATATGTTGACTAATCAATTTAGAATCTAATCTATGGATTTATTATGTTATATAAAGCAACAAAAAACATGAAATTAATCTGACTAAACAACATTTAAACACATATATGGAATTTGGACATATGAATTACAATGAGACATAAAATTAAGACAGTTAAAAAGTAATTTTGACTTAATACTAAACAAAGCATGATAATGAGTATTTAAGCGAGTTATAGGACCAAGAGTGAAGCACAATAAAACAAGAACAACTTCATACATGACCTCTAACCAATATTGTACAACATTCATACGATGAATTTTGAGAATAATTTGCAATCGAGTAAAGCGCAAAAGACATAACCAATCAACCTAAAGGGTGTCAAACCCTCCAATAGCATAGTGGTTATACAAGAACAGATTAAACATCATTAACATCCTCAAGACCACAATCAAAGCAAATCCAAACAGTCCCTTAAATTTCACTTGTCACATGATTTTTAAAGTTTTCATTGAATAAGCATTTGAACCTGATTCCATTCTCTATAATAACATATAACAAGACAAAATGGACAGATAAACAACAATTTAAACAACTATAAACATGAATCATTCATGTTTCATTTTCACAGTTGAAAATGAATCATGAATGAACAACACAAACTAATACATAAACATACAATTTTAAACTTTAAAAACATTCAATAGCAACAGATAAACAAGAAAACATATAAATCAAAACAAATAAAGACATGAACAGTAAATTGCAAAAATTAAGGAAAATTGCTTACAAATGAGAAACGGATTGAGACATAGAACAAATGGACAAGGTTACACCTATTAGCTTACCAATAAGCTCCTAATACCCATAGCACTCCAAATTCAACCTTGCTTCATCATCTTCTTCATTATCCCACTATTTTTGATTTTTCAATGATTTTCTTGATTTTAAGTATTTTCTCGAATTATAAAGTCTAAACTTGTTTTAATGTCTCTAAAAGCTGAATGAGCTTTGTCGAGCTTATATGGCTTATAGAGTCCATAAAACAACTACATAACATGAAATTGAAAAGACTTGAAAATTAAAGGAAATTAAGCAAATTGAAACCGACATTAAACCGAATTGAAAATTTGATTCCTCCCGAACTACCTTCTTTTATTTCTCCGTCACACTTATCAACCGCTTGTGAACGGTCAACCGTAACAGATGATAAAAGGGCGACAGCCCGGGAGAGAATGTTAGTTTACCAAGGATTAAAATATCCTTGGATCGTTTATGTCCTGGTGAGGCGTGATATCCTGAATACAATGACTTGTGAATTGTTGAAATGATATAGTATAGAAAGATCAGGAATCTGATTGACTAACACTAAATGTGAATAGTAATAGCTCTGTCACAGCTAGTTCAATTAAGAAACGTACAATCAGAAACCTAAAAACGTAAAAGATATACAAACGTACGTTTAACTTTAAATTAAACGTAAACGTATAAAAATAAAACGATTATAACTATAGTAGGGATTTGCATGTCTTAGCGACTTAAATGCAAATTAAAAAATTAAAAGATAAAATATATTAAATAAACGCTATCACTATTTTTAAAATGATGAACGTTTAAAACCTAAAACGTCACGCTTCTTCGAATTTCATATAAGCGTACAAAATAAAATATGAATTCAGTCCAATACAACTCCCACAAATGTGAAAATTATATTTTAGAATCCTAAAAGATAATAAAATTATTAGAAAATTAAAATAAATTTTACACTATTAAATTAATTAATATAAATTAAAAATGAATTAAATGAATTTAAAATGAATTAAATAATAAGAAAATCTAAAATTAACTTAAATAAATGAAATAAAGAATTTGAAAATTCTAAAATATCATAAAATGAGTTTTAAAACTGAAAATGTATTTTTACATAATTATTCTATTTATTACTAATTATTTACTACTTAAAATACACTTAATTACTAGAAAATATAAAATAAACTTGGAAAATAAAATTTTAACTTGGAAAAATCTAAAATATAATAAAACTAATTTTAAAACTGAAAATATATTTTTATGCTATTTATTTAGTTATTATTAATTATTAACTATTAAAAGTATTAAAACTAATATTGATTTATTATAAATAGTAAACGATAAAATAAAAATATGAAACTTTATACAAAATTCTACAATAAATAAAAGAAGCTAGGAAAAATAAAAAAAATTATATGTACTTAACAAAAAAATAAGCTAATAAGCAATTAAGCTTTTAAGGAAAAGCTATCACTTAGCTTAAAAAGGAGCTTTGTTTTTTCTTTTTCTGAGACTAACTAAATACTGATATTATACAAATTTGAAGAAAATGGAACTGTGTAAACATAGAAATAAGCAGTGTGGAGCTTATTAGCTTAAAACAGTTAAGCATTTGCTTAACTGTTGGATTTTAAAGCATGAATGAGCTTCTAATAAGCCACACAGCTGAAACAAAAGGAAGATAAAGGTTTATACATGTAATATTAACAGGTTTATAGAAAATGAAACTTTATAAACATGGAATAAAACATTTCACGACTTATGACCACTTCGATTAAGCATTGAGCTTACAGGTTGGATCATAAGCTTGAAACAAGCTAGAAAAGGCTTATAAAAGGAAAAATAAGAAAAGAGATGTGTGTACAAGTTATATAGACAAGTATTACAAGTTTGGTGCCTTTGAAATAAGCCAATAAGCTCACAAAAGCAAATAAGCAATTCCAAGACACCTGAATCAAACACCCGCAACTTATTTGATGGATGATTCGACTTATCAAATAATTTGAATAAGCCATATAAAGAGTTGGAGTAGCAAGGCATCTTGGTTGGCTTTCAAAAGCTCAAGCTCAAGCATGGGGTCCACAATGAGCTTTTGAGGAAACTCATGAAAATGGCACCAAATAATGAATATGCTAGTGAACCAAGAGATACGCTTAAATGGGACAAGCTTCAAGCTTGATGCGACCCTACCAAATGGTACGCAACATGAAAATTAAGTAAAGGATCTTGTACATGGGTGGCTTAGCTTCAAGAAAAACCAAGCCACACCATCTATAGATCATAATTGAGCTTGTGAGAGCTTATGAAATAGGGTGGGTTGTTTGTTTACGGTCATCTCGAACATGGTGCAAACATAAGCTCAAATATAACTTACCAAATGAGTGATAAGAGCTCAACCAACATTGAACCTTAAAGTTTGATGGATTGGCTTCTCAAAAATCCAATCTTCATAAGCTAAGGTTCAATGGGGAACTTTTTACAAGCCTTGGAACCCAGCTCAACCACATAGTTTGCTACCGTGTGGTGAGGGTGATGTAACAAAAATAGGTGAGTTGATTAAGCTACTTAAATAAGCTAAAAAGGAGAGATAAGCATTCACATAACAAGCAAGCCACAAAGGCAACACATAAAAGCCAAATACACTGGCTAGGGTCAAATCCATGAGCTTATGCAAGCTCATGGTTTTGACAGCAAAACCATGATGCAGGGCATAATCAGTCAGATATAATTTTGACTTTATAACAAAAACTTATATGTTGACTAATCTGAATTTAGAATCTAATCTATGGATTTATTATGTTATATAAAGCAACAAAAAACATGAAATTAATACAGACTAAACAACATTTAAACACATATATGGAATTTGGACATATGAATTGCAATGACACAAAATTAAGACAGTTAAAAAGTAATTTTGACTTGATACTAAACAAAGCATGATAATGAGTATTTAAGCGAGTTATAGGACCAAGAGTGAAGCACAATAAAACAAGAACAACTTCATACATGACCTCTAACCAATATTGTACAACATTCATACGGTGAATTTTGAGAATAATTTGCAATCGAGTAAAGCGCAAAGACATAACCAATCAACCTAAAGGGTGTCAAACCCTCCAATAGCATAGTGGTTATACAAGAACAGATTAAACATCATTAACATCCTCGGTACCACAATCAAAGCAAATCCAACAGTCCCTTAAATTTCACTTGTCACATGATTTTTAAAGTTTTCATTGAATAAGCATTTGAACCTGATTCCATTCTCTATAATAACATATAACAAGACAAAATGGACAGATAAACAACAATTTAAACAACTATAAACATGAATCATTCATGTTTCATTTTCACAGTTGAAAATGAATCATGAATGAACAACACAAACTAATACATAAACATACAATTTTAAACTTTAAAAACATTCAATAGCAACAGATAAACAAGAAAACATATAAATCAAAACAAATAAAGACATGAACAGTAAATTGCAAAAATTAAGGAAAATTGCTTACAAATGAGAAACGGATTGAGACATAGAACAAATGGACAAGGTTACACCTATTAGCTTACCAATAAGCTCCTAATACCCATAGCACTCCAAATTCAACCTTGCTTCATCATCTTCTTCATTATCCCACTATTTTTGATTTTTCAATGATTTTTCTTGATTTTTAAGTATTTTCTGAATTATAAAGTCTAAACTTGTTTTAATGTCTCTAAAAGCTGAATGAGCTTTGTCAGGAGCTTATATGGCTTATAGAGTCCATAAAAACAACTACATAACATGAAATTGAAAAGACTTGAAAATTAAAGGAAATTAAGCAAATTCAGAAACTGACATTAAACTGAAATTGAAAATTTGATTCCTCCCGAACTACCTTCTTTTATTTCTCCGTCACACTTATCAACCGCTTGTGAACGGTCAACCGTAACAGATGATAAAAGGGCGACAGCCCGGGAGAGAATGTTAGTTTACCAAGGATTAAAATATCCTTGGATCGTTTATGTCCTGGTGAGGCGTGATATCCTGAATACAATGACTTGTGAATTGTTGAAATGATATAGTATAGAAAGATCAGGAATCTGATTGACTAACACTAAATGTGAATAGTAATAGCTCTGTCACAGCTAGTTCAATTAAGAAACGTACAATCAGAAACCTAAAAGCGTAAAGATATACAAACGTCGTTTAACTTTAAATTAAGCGTAAGCGTATAAAATAAAACGATTATAACTATAGTAGGGATTTGCATGTCTTAGCGACTTAAATGCAAATTAAAAAAATTAAAAAGATAAAATATATTAAATAAACGCTATCACTATTTTTAAAATGATGAACGTTTAAAACCTAAAACGTACGTTTACTGAATTTCATATAAACGTACAAAATAAAATATGAATTCAGTCCAATACAACTCCCACAAATGTGAAAATTATATTTTTAGAATCCTAAAAAGATAATAAAATTATTAGAAAATTAAAATAAATTTTTACACTATTAAATTAATTAATATAAATTAAAAATGAATTAAATGAATTTAAAAATGAATTAAATAATAAGAAAATCTAAAATTAACTTAAATAAATGAAATAAAGAATTTGAAAATTCTAAAATATCATAAAAGGAGTTTTAAAACTGAAAATGTATTTTTTACATAATTATTCTATTTATTACTAATTATTTACTACTTAAAATACACTTAATTACTAGAAAATATAAAATAAACTTGGAAAAATAAAATTTTAACTTGGAAAAATCTAAAATATAATAAAACTAATTTTAAAACTGAAAATATATTTTTTATGCTATTTATTTAGTTATTATTAATTATTAACTATTAAAAAGTATTAAAACTAATATTGATTTATTATAAATAGTAAGCAAGAAAATAAAATATGAAACTTTATACAAAATTCTACAATAAATAAAAGAAGCTAGGAAAATAAAAAAATTATATGTACTTAACAAAAAATAAGCTAATAAGCAATTAAGCTTTTAAGGAAAAGCTATCACTTAGCTTAAAAAGGAGCTTTGTTTTTCTTTTACGAGACTAACTAAATCACGATATTATACAAATTTGAAGAAAATGGAACGTGTAAACATAGAAATAAGCGTTGTGGAGCTTATTAGCTTAAAAGCAGTTAAGCATTTGCTTAGCTGTTGGATTTTAAAGCATGAATGAGCTTCTAATAAGCCACACAATTTGAAACAAAAGGAAGATAAAGGTTTATACATGTAATATTAACAGGTTTATAGAAATGAAACTTTATAAACATGGGAATAAGTTTGTTTACGACTTATGACCACTTCAGTTAAGCATTGAGCTTACAGTTGGATCATAAGCTTGAAACAAGCTAGAAAAAGGCTTATAAAAGGAAAAATAAGAAAAAGAGATGTGTGTACAAGTTATATAGACAAGTATTACAAGTTTGGTGCACTGAAATAAGCCAATAAGCTCACAAAAGCAAATAAGCAATTCCAGCACACCTACAATCCAAACACCCCTGCAACTTATTTGATGGACAGATTCAGCTTATCAAATAAGCTGAATAAGCCATATAAAGAGTTGGAGTAGCAAGGCATGCTGGTTGGCTTTCCAAAAAGCTCAAGCTCAAGCTGTGGGGTCCACAGCTGAGCTTTTGAGGAGCTCATGAAAATGGCACCAAGTAACTGAATATGCTAGTGAACCAGCATACACAGTTAAATGGGACAAGCTTCAAGCTTGATGCAGCCCTACCAAATGGACTGCAACATGAAAATTAAGTAAAGGATCTTGTACATGGGTGGCTTAGCTTCAAGAAAAACCAAGCCACACCATCTATAGATCATAATTGAGCTTGTGAGAGCTTATGAAATAGGGGTGGGTTGTTGTTTACGGTCATCTCGAAATATGGTGCAAACATAAGCTCAAATATAACTTACCAAATGAGTGATAAGAGCTCAACCAACATTGAACCTTAAAGTTTGATGGATTGGCTTCTCAAAATCCAATCTTCATAAGCTAAGGTTCAATGGGGAACTTTACAAGCCTTGGAACCCATTTCAACCACATAGTTTGCTACCGTGTGGTGAGGTGATGTAACAAAAATAGGTGAGTTGATTAAGCTACTTAAATAAGCTAAAAGGAGATAAGCATTCACATAACAAGCAAGCCACAAAGGCAACACATAAAAGCCAAATACACTGGCTAGGGTCAAATCCATGAGCTTATGCAAGCTCATGGTTTTGACAGCAAAACCATGATGCAGGGCATAATCAGTCAGATATAATTTTGACTTTATAACAAAAACTTATATGTTGACTAATCTGAATTTAGAATCTAATCTATGGATTTATTATGTTATATAAAGCAACAAAAAAACATGAAATTAATACAGCTAAACAACATTTAAACACATATATGGAATTTGGACATATGAATTGCAACAGACACAAAATTAAGACAGTTAAAAAGTAATTTTGACTTAATACTAAACAAAGCATGATAATGAGTATTTAACTGAGTTATAGGACCAAGAGTGAAGCACAATAAAACAAGAACAACTTCATACATGACCTCTAACCAATATTGTACAACATTCATACAGTGAATTTTGAGAATAATTTGCAATCGAGTAAAACTGCAAAAGACATAACCAATCAACCTAAAGGGGTGTCAAACCCTCCAATAGCATAGTGGTTATACAAGAACAGGATTAAACATCATTAACATCCTCAGTACCCTGAATCAAAGCAAATCCAAACAGTCCCTTAAATTTCACTTGTCACATGATTTTTAAAGTTTTCATTGAATAAGCATTTGAACCTGATTCCATTCTCTATAATAACATATAACAAGACAAAATGGACAGATAAACAACAATTTAAACAACTATAAACATGAATCATTCATGTTTCATTTTCACAGTTGAAAATGAATCATGAATGAACAACACAAACTAATACATAAACATACAATTTTAAACTTTAAAACATTCAATAGCAACAGATAAACAAGAAAACATATAAATCAAAACAAATAAAGACATGAACAAGAAATTGCAAAATTAAGGAAAATTGCTTACAAATGAGAAACAGATGAGACACAGAACAAATGGACAAGGTTACACCTATTAGCTTACCAATAAGCTCCTAATACCCATAGCACTCCAAATTCAACCTTGCTTCATCATCTTCTTCATTATCCCACTATTTTTGATTTTTCAATGATTTTTCTTGATTTTTAAGTATTTTCTGAATTATAAAGTCTAAACTTGTTTTAATGTCTCTAAAAGCTGAATGAGCTTTGTCAGGAGCTTATATGGCTTATAGAGTCCATAAAAACAACTACATAACATGAAATTGAAAAGACTTGAAAATTAAAGGAAATTAAGCAAATTCAGAAACTGACATTAAACTGACGACCAATGGCTAATCCAAAGGTGCTTGTTTCCTTCTCCTTCTTCTCTCTTTTATAGTGTTCTGAGTTCCACTTGAGTTTTCAGTCAAATCCCACTTCAATTGGTAGCCATTGGATGGCTCAAACTAATCCTAGCCTTTAAACTTGCTTTTCGCGCCAAAAGTCATGGGGACAACTGTGGTTGCGTGGAGAGGTTTTCAAAGGCTTAATGGGGTTTGGGAGTATGTGTGAGGTGGAGGATAGGGTGTAATATCTTGGAGGCCAAGTTGGGTTGAAACAGGTGAGGTGGAGGGGTGGTATGGTTTTGCAGTGGTGGAGGTGGTAATGGGAGGGAAAAGGGTGACTGGGGTGGTTTTGTTTGTGGGTTTGACCAAACGGTTGACCCCGTTTTTATATTATTAAGGGTTTGGGCTGGTGGTACTTGGGCCAGAAAAAGGGTTAGTTTGGTTTGTTGGATTTGGGTTAAATGATTAATAACACCAAGGGTCCATTTGATATAGCTTAGTAAACACAAGGACCAAAACTGTAATATTCTGAAAGTTTAGGGGCCATGATTGCCAAAATTCCAAACTTCATCAATGGACCAAACCTGTCATAACACAATTACACAAGGACCAAAAGTTGTATTTTATTTATTTAAAACTTTAAGGACCTAAATTGTAAATTTGGATTTTTAGGGGTTAAAATTGTAAATTCCCAAAAGTATATCAAATTGTTCCAAATTGTATTTCATGCATAGTACAAGGGTATATTTTGTAAAATTTCCAAGTTTGAATACCAGGGACTATTTTGCCAATTTTGTAACTTGAGGGTAAAATTGCAATTTTGTGTAAACTTTATCCGTGGATGTTTTGTGAATATTTTGACTTCCCAAGGACTTAAGTTGACTTTTCTATCATTTAAAACATTTAGGGACTAGTTTTGACAATTTGAGTAACTTCGAGGACGGAAAACGACAATTGTTGTGAAATTGATCATTTTCACTTGTTTTTCAATCTTTTGTACCTGAATCACATAAAAACACATTTCATTGATATTTATAACATTTGTTTGGTTATTTGTGTGTTTTTGGTTGTTTTGTGGGTTTAAAATTATACAAAAGATATGTGTAAAACGGCACATATCAGTTATAAGAAATCATCAAAGTCAACCACCCGATCTTATGGAAGTTGACACTTCTCTACCACCACTATCATCCTTGGTCGAGCCATTCTCAAATGCGCCTCCACCAATCCCTCCATCGTTTGAGGCTCCACAAGCCGCTTCACTTGATCCTTTGCATCAAGCCATTTCATTTCATCCACCACCACTACCTAGCCATGACAAAGATTGCTATCATTGTCAACATGTTGAAAGTTTGATACATGAAGTACGAGAAGACCAACGTTTCATGTTCTATCATCTCCTCGAACGTTTCGACGAGATAAAACCTAAACAAAACTTGAGCTAGAAGATTTTAGTGGTGTCCTAGCATCAAGCGTTAGTTGGTTTAGAAATTCCGAATCATGTATTTTCTTATTTTCTTAGTTTTAGAGTCATGTATGTCATAACTCTTGTTTTATTAAGTGGAATTACATGCTACTTGTTATTTTGATTGAGCATATGTTTACCTTGTATTCATATCTCATTTATGTGGTAACATTAATTGTTATATCACCTTTGTTTGAAATTTATCGACCTTATACGGATCCTCGAAATTGCCTATACGGATCCCTACTAGGAGGAACCGCGGGATCCGTGAGACAGAAAGCTTTCTTTCTACTAACTTGGACCACATTTGCGGAAATTGTGAATTATACTTGTTTTCTAACCTTTGTTTTGTAGTTTTTCAATTTACACGTGAAGACTTTGACATCCCAAAGCTAGGGGAGCTTTACGTCAAAGCAATACATTGCAAATTACTTGCAATACTAGGTTTATATTACGAGTCTTCCCATTGCATAATTGCAATCATCTAGGGGGAGCACACCCGTCACATAGACACAATCTTTTGCAAAAGTTAAGTTGCAAATGAACTAGATTAGAATTACTTTCTTGACGCCCTTACCTAGGGATGGACTCGTCAAGGGGGAGTAAAGACGAGATCCTTTCCCGTTAATTGCTCTCTATCTCTTTTTATTTTTATTTTCACATGTTTTTCTTAAAAACGATGTGTTGCTTTTCTTCAAACACTTTTTGTTTCGACAAAAAGGGGGAGAAGAAAGTAAAACTACAATTCAAACGTTCTTAATTTTAGCTTTTCCTTAAAATAATTTTATGTTTTGTCATCAACAAAAGGGAGATTGTTAATACAAATAAGCCGTAAAACGTTTATTTATATTTTACGATCTTCTAATGTTTTGTCGATAACAAACGTAAAATCATATTAACGAAACAAATAAAATACGTAAATGGTTTGAACTAATAGTTTTCTAACATATTCATATTTTCACATAAAACACTAAAACAAGTATAAGTGATTTTATGATCTAGATATATATATGTACAACAACTAGTGTTTACATATTGGGTTAACAAGTATAAGTGATTCTATGATCTAGACATATATATGTACAACAACTAGTGTTTACATATTGTGTTAACATATACTTAAGCTAAGTATACTAAAATGGGTAAAAACAAGTATATACTAAAATGGGTAAAAACAAGTATATACTAAATAGATAAAAACTAGCAAATGGTTTTGACCCATAACCCATGGTTTTATATATACCACTTAACCAAGTTCAATGTATCTTTAAGCTACATTGTATCTAGAAAGAAAACCATGGATCAACCCATAACCCATGACCCATAACCAAAAATACCCATGGGTAAAGAGGAGCGTTCCATGGATCCCTAGCTTTGTGCTAGCGGATCCCAGTGGAAGGATCCATGGGATCCGGAACATGAGGATTTTCCTCTATAAATAGTGAGTCATTTCTTCATTATTTCTCACCCTTTTCAAGCTTCTTTCTAACACACTTTCTCCCACGAGTTAGATCTCACTAACCTTAGATCCAAGAGATCTATGTTTGTAGTTTTGTTTTTGTGTGATCTTTTAGGTTCCTCTTAAAGGCAAGATCACCACCTTTGAAGTCGAGCAAGCTCAAGTCCATGAGTTGCCATGCTTCTTCATCATCAAGGCTACTGAAGTCCTCTTGTTGGTGATCTCTTTCTTTCTTCAAAGAAGTGTAGTGTTGAAGACATTAGTGAAAGATGTCTCAAGTGCCAAAACGAAGATATTAGTGAAGGGTATCTATCGTCTATAGGATAAGCACTTGTGGTAGGTGCTTAGAAGTCAAGACAAAGAAGCATTAGTGAAAGGTGCTTAGAAGTCAAGACAAGGAAGCACTAGTGAAAGGTGCTTAGAAGTGAAGACACTAGACATTAGTGAAAGGTGTCTTGTAGATCTAGTCAAGTGAAAGGCATTAGTGAAAGGCATGCCTTAGATGTACATTCGATATGGTGTGTTTCATGTACAAGATAGACTAGTATAGGATCCAAGGATATTGATATCCTTGATGATGTTGTAAAGGAGTAGATCTCCTTTGGGATTAGTCGTTGGTGTAGTGTGGTAGTAGTTCCTCCATTGCAATGGAACTAGGTGCTTAGCCTAGTTCCTAATAAAGGGTAGGTGACGTTGTGAAGGTGTAGTTCACCTTGGAGTGAAAGAACTAGGTACTTAGCCTAGTACCTTATAAAGGGTAGGCGACGTTGTGTAGGAGTGGTTCACCTTGGAGTGAAAGAACCCGGTGGTTAGCCTAGCACCGAAAAAAGGGTAGGCGACGTTGTGAAGGCTTCTCCGCCATAAGGAGATTGGTGTAGTGATTACAAACTCTCGAGTAGGTGACTCGGGGAGTGGAGTAGGGCAAGGAAGGTGTCCTTGTAGCCGAACCACTATAAATACTCGTGTTGTGGTTTTGTGCTTCTTACTCTTATCTTTTCATTACTTAACTTTATATGCTTGTTTATCAACATCCAACACACACATCCAAATAGATTGACATAAGTCGATCTAAATAGATTAAAAGGAAATTTTAATTGGTAAAACTATTCAACCCTCCTTCTAGTTTTCCACACAAAGACTGAATGAGAACAATATTATGTTTCAGTGAGTTAATCGCGAAAACTTATGTCAATGTAATCACATATGCCAAGTTAGGAACAACATAAAAAGCCCATAGAAGTAAACTTGTCGTAAAGACTAAACTTATCATTTTGTCTCAAAAACCCCATATGAAGCAGACTATCGAAATAATCAATTTTCATCTTCAAAATCCTGAAAGAGGAAAAGAGGGGAAAAAAAGCTCCTAGACGCATAACAAATTCATACGGAGTAGTATCATAATCTTATTAATCATAGTACATTGCATGTCTTATTTTAGATCAAATATATTACCATGAGCCTGAATAGTCAAATGACGAGTGCAGAAACAGAATAATCCAACAAGAACACATCCTAATTTGTGAATTTGGATGATTAGCATTGTTATCGTGAACGTTTTTAGCATAATACATCAATTCTGTAACTTTGCCAACCATAAAAGAGAAAAATATACATTGTATTCGAATGTCTATTAATTCACAACACATCAAACATCCCTTACCTTGAGCATCACTTCGGTGTAAGATGGTGCATCATCCCTCCTCGGGCTCACAACTGCCGTACTGAACTTACGTACCAACATAGTGAAACACGGTACAAGTATTATGTATAATATTCCCAGGATAAATGGGGACATAACCAACCAACCGAACATCTGCATGTAATGTGAATAAGTTACTAATCGAGTTAACTTATGTAATATTAAATAAGCATAATCAAAATATGGACTCTACACAGAAAAAGTGTTTAACTGTGTTTCTACTATCTGAAGTAAATAGTAACCCAGATAATCAAACGGCACGACTGAGTGTTTAACAACTTCTGAGAACTTACTTTATGTGAAATGAAATTAAAAGCCTCTCAAATAAGGTGTAAAAGGAGTAAATGATAATTTTGCATCACATGCCCACAACCAATTTTGTTAAATGTTGACAAGATAATAACAATAGAAATCGTTAACTCAAACTTTAAAACCCATTATTGTGACTTTGTATAACTAGTTTCCAAAAGCAAATCTAAATACCTCTATATTTTCAAGGGGTGCAATTATTGTATTCAATGATCTAAATTTAACATACCGCACGAGCGATGCTCAGCAAGATCTCCGTTGATCCTTTGCCGGTCAATATTTTCTTAAAAGCATCAGTCGTTAGAGGAAAATGATCTCCACCAGTTAGAAACTCACCAAAGCGTAAGAACACTACCATCAAACTATATCAGTAGAGAGACATAAATCAGAAAATAACAATGAGCAAAGCGTAAGTATTGCCTCCGCTGTATGATGAAAACACTTCATATATCCCAAGAGGCCAGCAAGTTATTTTAGGAAGTCTTTAGATTATGTTATCGACTTGCTCATTATCATGATAAAGGATAACAAGACTTCTCTAATTTGTCATTTATAGATACTTATTTTACAGATCATTAGTCAAACATTGTCTCTAAGTTTGCTCCTTTTTGTTACCAACTTCGACACAATATGATCATGAGCCTAAGGACCAACAACTAAAATTGAGGAAATATATGACGGAAGAAGTAATATCTAGGGGGTTTCGTTATAACATATCAAGAAGAATATGACCCAATTCAGCCCATTTCAACCTGCTACCAAGCCACCCATTTTTTGACCGGTAATAAGCAGTGTTGAGTTTTAAGCATGAGATAGGTTCATACTTAGAGCAAGTGTAACCTTTATTGACAAAAGTCAACATGATTACTTCGCCCAAAAGTTGACAGCTTGAACCATTTTTCATAGGCAGCAACAACGCAGAAAATTAAGAAATGTAAGTTAGAAAAAATAATGAGACTTGACCTCAGCTCTATTGGTGTAGCAACAAAATTTGCCAGCATGACAGTTGGAGCATTAATAGAGTTCCCAAGGATTGCTATAGCCAGCGCACAGAGAAACACAGTAACTCCTGTTGAGAAAAAAAAAATGGGTTACCAATGTCTCGTACATACAAAATATCAAAACCATATTATCTTGTAGGGTATGTTCATAGCAGGATAGGTAATCTTCTTTTTAAAAAAGTGATCCTTTTAAGATAAACTCATACTATTCTAAATGTAGAAAGAGTTAAGGTACAACTAAACTCACATGACCTCACTTATCTCTGGAACTCTGGAAGCACCTAAGTGATATTAACATAAAAAAATAATATATATATCAATAAGTATATAGCAAAGATTGTGACTTTCAGGAACTTGGAACTTCTACAATAACTCGAGCAGGTCATGGGTATCATCGTCGATAACAACTGTATTAATAATGATTCCACTTCTCATTTACTTAGAGTCACTGTCTTTAGTTCACGAATTTATAGCAGCCATATTCCTTGCTATGTTTATGAGGCTCTAAAATACTCACAAGTGCCAGTTTGCGACAGTATTAGTTGTTAGAAAAGATTTCTGTAATGGTCTTGAATGGCACATTGGTAGCGAAGGAAAATGCATGATGAATGTTTGTCCTAAAAGAGAAAGGTACTGGTGCAAGTGGACGGATATACACTTTACAGCATGAAGTTTTGATTCACAAAAAACAAGCCCCCATTCACTAAAAAAAATTGCTATGTTTTTAATCACTTAAAAAGATATCATACATCCAAAATCGTTAACATGGACATTCTTGGAAAATTATAAAATATATCATGAAGTGTGCTTATGTTTTAAATTCCAGATTTTAGGTAGATGCATATCAGAACGAGTTTATTTTCCTTTCTCATGGGGTTTATGTTAGCTTTCCCTGATTCATTAATTAATTAACTACTTACAAGCTTTCTTTTTAGCGTTTTAGTTCCTATTATTCATTTTTCAGATTCAAACATATAAACCGTCCCCTAAGTTTCCCCAGTTCATCGAGTTAGTGCCAAGACACTGTTTTCAGTCGAGTATGCAGTTTATTTCAGCGTGAGAAACATTGTTTTTCGATAGTGCGAAGACAGCCAATTCACAATCTCTAGTTTGTGCACCATGTGGTATGAGAGCAGGTTCTCAAAAGCGTTTATTTGAAATTATATGTTTCCATAAGCTTTTGGGTTATAAATATGACATTAAAATCAAAAACGCCTTCGCACTTAATCCTCACCTGACAATTTTTTTTTGGGAAAATAGAATTAAATGCCATGTGAGACCTTTTCAAGAATGGGGACTATGTACCTAAGAATGTCTTAGGATGGCATGTTGGAATGTTGCTTCATGTATCAATTACAATGCATGTTCAAGAGATCAACCATACTGTTACTAGTAAAAACAGGTCTTAAAAGTCCATGAGTAAATTGAAACGAAGATATGGTGAAAGCACGAAGAAAACGACAAAATCGAAGAAGGAATATCTGTTTTTATTCAAGTCAAAGATAGTTATAACTTCGACTTAGAAGATAACTCGAACTTCTCTAGTCATGACTTATTTGTCAAATTGGATTTCATTTTGATTTAATTCAGGAGATACCCATAAAATCACTCCATAATAGGCATGCCTTAATGTGATATCTGAATGATTTCCCCAAATTCCTTTCAGTGAAAGACCAAGTAGTGTAATGCGGGGACTCTTGTCATTCAACATTTATAACAAACAAAGCCCTTGCACTTGAACCTAACAAACAAATGTTCACAGGAAATAAAAGCAAAAGCAACCACAACACATTGTCATTCAGAAACATCGGCTGTATTAGTCAAAGTCAAAACTTTCTTTTCTAGTCACTAATTGCTATGCACCTTTTTCCAGCTATGTGATTACTAGAAAATGCACCCAATTTTTTTATTTATTTTTTTATTTATTTTTTTTTTTTTTTTTAATAGATGATTATTAAAACAAGTAGAAATGGTTATTTAATCACATAATCTGAACTGCAGTTCATATATTGAAGCATGAACACAAGTTGAATCAAGAGCATACCAACAATTGGGAACATTCCTAAAGTAAGACCAAGAGCTGCAGAGAATGCCAATTGCTTAGGCTCAGCTCCCCTAAAAGCGAAATGCCACATCATCAATATAAACAAGTCAATATCAACAAAATATTCACTTAGAACGTAAACTAAATCAATTAAATTTGAACATAATCACTTCTTTACTTTCAAAGTTGGAATACCACTCAATCCTATTAGCATCAGATAACTTTTTTTCTCTCTTTTTTTATAACATATAAGCAAACATTTTATAGCTGAGTCTATTATGCTAGGAGTTGCGCAACATACTACCATATTTACATGTCCTGACAATTACATTCAGAAATACGAACGAAAAATCCATGAAAAAGCTAATTTGATGCTAAACAGATTACGTTACACTTTGCTATCCACAAACCATGCAAGAAAGGCCTCCTTAGACTGCAACTAACTTCCACGTTGCAGCCCTTTTCCTCGTTAACGTATAACATACAACAAAAATACCAGTTTTTGTTTTGCACTTTCATTAGAGGTTAATTACCACTCACTTACGTATTTTAAAAGGAATTTAATAAATATTAGATTTAGTTCCAGCTAGACACCTGATCTTAAACATAATAACTGTTCATTAATCACTTGTCTTACTTAATAATAGAATTCCGTTATTTTCATTATAGCGCAAGAAGTCGAATTTAAAGTACGTGCATAACTCAAGGCCCCTAAGGGGACAAGCATACTTTCTCACGTCTTAAAGTTTCAAAGTGAAGTGCACCATGAAGCCAAAGTGCATTGATTTCTTCTGTCAAGAATTTCACGCTTGTAATTGTAGAAAAAAAAATCTTCTCACCCATCTCGTTTCGTTACAGAAAGAGGCCCTTTATCTACTGTTACCGCCTTTGTGGCACATTGAGAATTGCCTGGTCTCCTATATACGGAACATAAAGTGGGTATGTGTCTAGCAATAACATGAAGTCGACACAAGTGCAGACCCCAAAACATAGTATCGGCTAATCTATAGATATTAAGCCCACATACGTATTTAAATGTAGGGAAAAAAAAACCCTCGAGTCCCCTATGCCAAGATTATATCTGGCTATCTGACGTTAGTATCTTTATTAAGCCCACATGCCTAACATATACGCAATCGGCAATGTGGGATGGAGTTTGCACCCAACATCCTCTCAACTAAGTTCCTTAAAGAGACTAATCACATAGATTACTTCGGATCACCATATCGCAATCCCATTTCCTAAATACATTCCTTAAACTAGTCCTACTTCAATAATTAAACATAAATTTAGAGTGAAATTGCAGAAACTAGTATATATAACTTACAACATATAGAGTTAAAAAAAATAGTAAATAAACACAAAGAAAGAAAGAAAGAAAGAAACCTAGTAAGAATATCAACAAAAGGGTCAACGATCTTTTTATGAATCCATGTTCCAATTCCTTGTAACCCTGTTCTCCTCATCAGATCCCCCATTTTAATTCTTCTTTTTAATGCCACTTTTTTTCTTTCTTAAATCTTCTTCTTGTTATTGTTATAGTAACTGATTATTATTATTTTCTGAAAACAACAACAAGAAACATGAAGAAAGGACTTATTACTTATTTTGTGTTTAACTAACTTACTTTTTCGGATCTTGTTCGTTAACGTGTGTATCGTTGAATAGAATATATATACATACACGTTAAAGATTCATGTGGCCCAATTAGGAGGAGTAATAATAAATTTGACGCGTGTACTTTTTGTTACGGCTTTCAATTTTTCGAAAAGCGAACATGCCGACTTTGATTTGGCCCGTCGACTAAAATGAAAGGGTTATTATACAAAAAAGTCACTAAAGTTTGTGTGAAATTTGTCCTAAGTCACTATAGTTTAAAAGTTGTCGTTTAAGTTCTTATACTACTGCGGGTTTGTCAACGTGTCATTGAACATTTAAAACCCATTTCTTAGCTCACTCCGGGGTGGCAACCGGTTGAGATACTATTTTGGTGTCCACGTGGACTGGCCAATATACACATTATCTTCATCTTGCCACATTGGAAAACCACTAAGATACTCTCTTATAAAAAACCCACCCTACCTAAAACATACCCAATTATCCATTCCAAAATTAGGGTTCTAAACCCAAAAATCATTAAATCCGTTCCACCATTTCTTGCAACAATTCAATGGCGCACCTTTGTGGGTGTGGTGAAGTAGCAAGGTGTCGAACCTCTTGGACACAAATGAACCCTGGAAGAAGCTTTCTTGGTTGCTCCAATTTCTTGGATCCAACAAGAAATTGCAACTATTTCAGATGGGTTGATGCGCCATTACCAAATCGTTGGTATCAAGCAACCATGTATCAGATCCATGTTAATTTGGTGAATGCACAAGATGAAGTTGTTCAAGCCACCAATCAAAACTCTCGAACTGCATTTTACAATAGGGTTTTGATTGTGGTTATTGTTGGGATGTTTCTTATTAGGTTATTTTAGGTGTTATTGTATTTTGTAAGTGATGTCTCTTATTAGGTTAGTATGGTTATTGTAAGACTATGGTATTTTGTGGTTAGAATGGATCTTTGTAACAATGGTTCTAATGAATTAATGAAGCGAAATGTTCTATCTTTGTTTACATGTGTTTGTGTTTGAAATACTTTATACATTCTACTTGTAACAACGGTTCTAATGAATTAATGAAGTAAACTGCACAACAAAAACTGCAAATGGATAGTGCATACATAAACTGCATTCAAACTGCATACATCATAAACTGCAAATGTTTGTGCATATATAAACTGCACAACAGGTTGCATAGTTTAAGTACATACAAAATATGGTGCAGATTAGAACTGCAAATGTTAAGTAAGTAGCATCATCAACATGTAGCACATCCTAAAGTTTAACATCCTATGGATTAGTTCTAATGGCTGATATACAAAAGTGTCAAACTACTGGCTGGCCATGTTAACATCCTATGGATTAGTTCTAATGGCTGATATACAAAAGTGTCAAACTACTGGCTAGCCATGTTAAGATCATTCCTACAATCTAGTCAAGAGAGATGGCATCATCTTCATTTAATCTCGCCCGGTGATGGTGGCTGTTGAAGATGATCTGTTTGATCCTTTCTGATTGCCTTCTCTCTACTGGTTGTCTTTTCCTTTGAGCTGCCATCCTCCTTTGGTATTCTGCATTCCTCCTCACAAGTGGTTCTATCATTGGCTCTTGCTCCACAACAGGCTCTGGTCTTTCAGCATGGATTCTAACATCTTCAGGTGTAATACCAATTGGCCAAGCTGGTGCAGGAATACCCATAGTATTCTGCAAAATTTTTACATTAACTAACAAAATGAATAATCAGCATACATAAACAAAATTAATGTAAAAGATTTGAAGTACTTACTCCTAACATTGGCTCTCCATCAACAGGATCCCAAGAAAGACCAAACCCTATAGGTTTTATTCCACCAGGATACATATGAGCTTTTGATCCATCTCCTTTCCCTCTAGTTCTAACAACTTTCCCATTTATGGTCCTAAGTCTCCTACTGCTAACACCTTGTTCACTACTTGTAGCTTCACTTGATGGTATTCCTACACTACCACCCATTGTTCTAACACCAGCACCCCTCATTAGTACACCCCTACCCCTACCCCTACCTCTGATCTTACACCAACACCCCTAGTTGGTGAAGGCAACTGATCTGGCGTAGACATTTCAAAGCCAACTGGAGGAGTTGAAATTTGAGCTGGTGCAGAACAACCATTTGGCATCTCATCTTGTGGTGCATTCAAAACAGAAGGTGCTTGTGGTGCAGACCCACCACTTGGTGTTGACAACTCATGTTGTTCATTCAAGACAGAAGGTGCTTGTGGTGCATACCCACCAGTTGGTGTATTACCAGAACTTGGTGTTTTACCACCTCTTGATGTCTTACCACCTCTTGAGGTTTTACCACCTCTAGGAGTCTTACCACCTCTTGCAGACCCACCACTTGGTATCTCATCTTCTGGCTTACTTGGACAAGCCCTTTGATTATGTCCACTCTGACCACAAAGCTTACAGTGATTTAGTTGCCCCTTTCTGCTAATCCTAGTCCTATTCCCATCATTCTCACTTGCATCTCTTTTCTCTTATGTCTTTGGTCTTCCGGCATTCTTCGATCATAGGAGGTAATGGCTTTTGATATTCAAATGAAGGCCATTGATCCATTCCATTTTGACCCTCAATATAATGACTATAAGCAGATACAAACCTTTCTTTCCTGAACCAATTAGAAACATAGTCTTCAGGGTCTTTATGCAGGAAGTAGATAGCTGCAAAGCCATGTTCACATGGTAGACCAGTCAGTTGCCAACCTCTACAACTGCAAGTCCTTTCCTTTTCATCAACTTTGAAACCTTCATACCCATTTCTCACTTCAAACCTGCTCTGACCACTTAGAATAACTTTCCAGTTCCTACAGTGAACAATAATATGCATTTATTAGTGAACAATAGTATGCATTTATTAGTACTTATTTAAAATGACTTACATGTGCTTATCCTTGAGTATTTCAAACTTCTTTCTTATGTTTGGACATATCACATCTTCCCATTTATCA
The DNA here is from genome assembly GCA_022545495.1 of Chrysanthemum lavandulifolium. NCBI lineage: Eukaryota > Viridiplantae > Streptophyta > Magnoliopsida > Asterales > Asteraceae > Chrysanthemum > Chrysanthemum lavandulifolium. The sequence goes on along the minus strand of CM040242.1, from coordinate 98,205,245 downwards.
TGCTTCTCTCTCATTCTTTGCATCCTTTCCATCATACTAGTTCTGATATCCTCCAACATATTAATGATTGGCTTTCTTCTTGCCTCAACAATAAGTTAGTTGAAGCACTCACTTATTCCATTCTCTACTGCATCACATGCTCTATCTGTGAGGAAGAATGCCCTACTCCAGCTTTCTGGTTGTCTATCCATCAGATGCTTATGTGCTTCTTTGTTGACATCCCTGATCTGATTCATTGCTTGTTCAAACTTAGTAGGGTATGTAGCCTTAGCTGCTTTCCAAAAGAGATTCCTAAACAGCACACCAGTAAACTTCTTCCTCAAGTTAGCGTATATGTGCCTTGCACATTGTCTGTGCTCAGCCAAAGGCATTACATCCTTTGCAGCTTCAACAATACCCTGCAAAATAGACTAGTTAAACCTTGAGCAGATATCAAATGCATAAAAGATATGATTGTTAATCCTTCTCCAGCTGCAATTCCCAAATCATCAATAAGACATTGCATGAACCAACTCCAATTTTCCTTGTTCTCTACACTCACCACTGCCCATGCAATTGGATATATTTGGTTATTTCCATCTCTTCCTACAGCTGATAAAAGTTCACCCTTGCAGATGGTTTTCAGAAAGCATCCATCTAGACCTATTACCCTTCTGCATCCCTCTAACCATCCTTCTTTCAAAGCTTTATAGCATACATAAAAACTATCAAAGTAGTTCTTTCCATCAGGCATTGTGGTAACACCTAGCTTACATGTTGATCCAGGATTGGAAGTAAGGATTTCAGAAGCATATGACCAAATCATTTCATAGTGATCCTCTAAACATGTCTCATATTGCTGCAAAGCCTTAATCTTTCCCCTTCTAGCTTAACTAATAGTCACTTTGCATTTGAATTTCTTTAGTATTAACTCAATAAGAGACCTAACTGTTATAGAAGGATTGACCATGATCTTTTTAGCATAATTCCTAGCTACCCAGTTGCTTGTTATTAAGGTGCCATACTCATATGTCCTAGAACAGACATGCCTATCATTCATGGTTTTGATTTGAAAAGATTTTTCAGCCTGCATCCAAGATGCCCACAATCTAAATGGGCATTTCTTGTCTTTATTATCCTTTGAACATTTAGCTAACAGTCTTTTAGGATTGTTTACTTTGTAATAAAGCTTATAACCATTTGCCAAAGCATAGTATGCCAGTGCTCTTTTAAGTTGTTCAGGACTCTCATACCTTTCCCCTAAGTGTGGTCTCATCAACTTCCATTTAACATTAGGATCATGGATTGGCCAGTGATCACCCAACTTATCTTGGTCATCTACTTTTTTAGGAACAAAGTCTTTATCACTAAAGTCATCTTTAGGCAAGCCATTGTAAATCTAGTCAAAAAAAATTCATCAAACAACTTAGAAGCTTTCTTCTTAGGTGCAGGCTCTACTTTCTTAGTCCTAACATCCAAAACCTCTTCCTCACCATCGAAAAATGGTCATAATGCAGTGTCACTCTCTCGAACCACGTGAGTCATACATTGTAATCATCATCTTCTAAATCACTATCACTATCGAATTGTGTTGTTCGGGTTTCATTTAAATCAAACTCGAATGAGGGCATATATATAACACATGATCATTATCTACACCACATTGCACACAGCATCAAAGTCAGCATTTGATTTTAGAGGTTTTAATCCTAATTGTAATTCTAACCCAGGAACCAAATAAAACAAGGACTTCACCTCACCAGTACATTCACTTTCCAAAAGATTCACAAAACCTACCAAGTCTAATGCTAGCATATCAACATTAGGAATTTCGGATACAATTTCATATTCATACGAAAGGGGATCTCTTACAAATACACCGCCACGATGATATTTTAGCAAAAAAGTGGATGGTTGGGATGGTGATGCCATCTGAAAGAAGGTAAACCAAAAAAATTGTTAATTGCAGAAAACCCTAATTTTACAAACAAAACCCTAATTTATGACTGTTGAAACAAATAAATAATTAAGTAATCAAAGAAAAAGGTTACCTTTTTGGAGAAGATGATAACACCAATCAATTTTTATTTGATTCTTGAAAACCCTAATTACACAATTTTTATTTATGTGGGATATGTGTGTGATACGTTTGGGAAAAGTGTGTGTAGTTGGGATTATTAGACAAAAGGTTTGGGAAGTGAGTCAGATATATTTAATCAAATATATTAAACATAAATGAAATATATAATCCACGTAGGACAAATTACCGGTAATTGAAGGTATACAAAAAATGAGTAACAAATATAACTGGTCACACAAAGTATAGTAACCTAAATGACAACTTTTAAACTATAGTGACTTAGGACAAATTTCCCGCAAACTTTAGTGACTTTTTTGTATAATAACTCAAAATGAAATATGCATAATTATTTGAGAAATTAAGTAATTAATTAATGATTTTGGGTATGTTCGGTAAAATGGGCTGAAACTGTGACTGGAGGTCTGGAGCTAGAGAGTTAGGGTTGGCACTTATATTATACGTCGAAATTAGAATTTTTATTTTTATAAACTTGTTTGGCAATTTAATTTAAGTTAGAGCTTATTATTAATTACTAAAAAAGACATATGATTAAATTAACATATGTATATATTAGATATTTTTGTGAGTAATTACGTAAATTAACATATTAAAAGCCCTGTCTAAAAATGTTAGCCCCATTTTTAGGGTTGTGACTTATTTTTGGGTTGGGGGTTCATAATTTCAAAAGCCTCTCTATAAGCCTCTATGTCAAACGAGACTTATTTTCAAGCTGCAACTTATTTTTGAAATTAAGCCCCATATAAGCCCCTCCTAAACACACCCTTAGTTGTAAGTCATCATGTGCCCTTGCAATATGTTTTGACATTGAAAGTTAAAACCATTGTTTTAAAAATCGGTTTTCTTAATGACCAGGTTGAACTTTCGATTTACGGTTCAATCGCATTTTTTGTTCAAATCGGCTTCCGGTCATTAAACCAATTTACGGTTCAACCGACCGGGTCAACCCGGGTTTTAAACCATTGGTTAAAACCTCACACTTGAGATAGGTCAAAAGGAAGGTTAAAAAAGTTTTGATTAGACCGTATATATCTGAGTGAAAAGAATTTTTTTCGAATAAACTTAAGAGAAAAAATCTCTTAAAATGTTTAATAGACTAAACATACTTTCACGTTTATTAAGAAAAATATTATTTTAGATTATTTCTAAACTTCTCTTTTACGATCTTACATTCTCGAAATGAGGTCATCATGAAACATGTGTCACATTCCTTTTTTAAATCCTTAATTTAGTTTTATTTATTTTTATCTTTTAGGGCTTCCTTGTTCTTTTTTTACCTGCTCACTCTTATCAAGAAAAGCATAACCAACACCTTCAATTTTAAAGTCAAAACATAAACATGTATGTTACAGTAGGTTTAAGAATTACTAAAGTTTATAAGTTTATGATAGTTATATGATATCAAGTATATATCTTTCTATGTGTAATACGCGAATATTTACGTTTATGTGTTTAGGTGCTCAAGGCTAGCTATTAATTAAAGTGATTTTGTAAACATGTTAATAGGTGAGTAAGAAGGGGGCAAGTAATGGGTAAATGGTATTCGGAATACGCCTATGTGATTGAGTATGAGAGTGTGCATTTACCCTATTATGGGTTGTAAGATTCATGTTATATAGTTATTCTCGGTTCTATATTTTGCAAGTGTTCATGTGGCATAGATAATTTTGCATGTTAGCCAAGTTTTATGATAGAAAAGACAAGCATAAGTGATAGTCAATAATCAGTTACATAGTTATGAGTAACATGATCATGATAGTTAAGGATCCTCATAAAGCAAGAAAAATATATGCTTATTCGTTCATGTTAAATGCTCTTATTCGTAACTTAGTTTTCTAGGATACTTAGTATTCTATGACTGAGTGACTGATAAGTTTGATTCATAGCTTAGGTTTATATACTTTACTCAGTGATATAATACATAAACGTTAAGGAAAATCTTACTATTGTGTGCATACATTCATCTTGTTTTATCTATAGTTTCCTTAGTGTGTAGACTTTAGTTAATCCTATGTATCTTGAAACAATTGGGTAAAACAATATTGACTTCTATGTACAGTCAGATGATTACTTTATCAGCTGTCATGAAAAAGGAAAAAAATTAGGGTTTATGTATATCGAAGCATTCATGGCATATCGTTCATATATCACCCTTTATTGCCATATATTGTTTGATTTTAACAAGTTTATTTATCTCATATTTTTTTCCCCAAAACCATGTTGATATCAATCTCAAATTGAAACGCCCAATTTTTTTTTTATATTTTTTTACAAAAAATCACCCATACATCGTATGCATGTGTGATTCGTTTCATGCATTTTCCAAAACTACACTTAAATCATTTCTGAAAAACATTAAATTAAACCTGAACTTGTTTAAGATCATATTAAATATAGAAATAGTATTACAACAAAGTTTCAAATACGTTATGACCAATTTAACTTATTAAAAGCAAAAATGGTTCAACAACACCTTGTTCCAAACACCCGTTTTTGCACTACACTTAACAATTTCTATACTATACTTTGATCATTTACAAAAAATCTAGTTGTATCAAGAGGAGGATACGAATGCTCGTTGACAACTCGAGCATCACCAAAAGCTATCCCATAAGCCCTTTTCCCTTAACATTTTGATCACTACTTGGCTCACCTATAGACATTATAAAAAGCAATGTAAGCTAAATTCTTAGTGATTAAACGAAAGCATGAGAATTACAAACATGTCATAAAGTGTATTGTTGCTATATATCGCATACTATGGGGTGCATAGCAAGCACATTTCACCACTTTGGGTCCATAGGTGCATATCGAGCACATTTAACCACTTTGGGTATATAGGAGCATAACAAGCACGTTTCACCACCTGTTGGGTCTATATGTACATAACAAACACATTTTATCACCACTTTAGGTCAATAGGGTGCAAAAGCATCAAGTTATAAACTCAGATACTATATGTGCTACATAAGCACTAACCATAAGTTATGGGTAAATGTGACCATACAGGTCAAAATGAACTATAAACAATCATAAACACATAAGTAAGATGATCATTAAACAATAAAGTGAGGGGCGGAGTAGTTAAACCATGAAGTAATATGGATATGAGAATAACAATGTTGTCTTGTGGTTTTTTATGTTGGCTGCATTTGACTGGGGGAAAGAGGGGATTTTTGTGATCCACGTTAATCATACTTCTTAATAACATGCTACTACTTACTAAGGACAAAGTTAATTCCAAAACTTACTACGTTAGCATGCTTCTTTATTCTTAGAGGATCTACATTAACAGCGCAAAAACAAGTTTTTGATAAACAATAATAGTGTAAAATTTGAACTTGTATAGTGTAGTCATATCTTTGTACACAATTGTTAATGGGCATCATAACAGAGCAATTGGTTTTTAATACTCTTCACACATTCCGTTATCAAAATAGAGTTTGACCATATAAATCAAGAGAACAAATAAAGCAATGAGATAGCTAAGTAATTGCTACATTAACACTATTACTGAGCACATAATTATGTAAATCATACCTAAAACAGAAAGTTGAATCACACATTAGCAAAAGATGGAATGAACTGAAAGCAGCTACCAAGAACTTCATATGGTTCCAAATCAGAGATTGTGTTGAGAGTCTTTGATACAATTTTGTGTTGTACAACATTTCCACCTAATTGCCACACAAGAAAAGAATCTTCTTCTCTTTCTCCCAAAACAATACAAAAAATAGTGTCGAAAATACTCCACCTTTTGGGTATAATATGATCAAGATTAACGATGTACTTCACTGACCATTCAAAATACACGTTCCCTTTCTAAAAAATAGTTAAATGTTTAGAAGGAAAATTATGCTTATCAACAAGAAGCAAACAACCACGAGACTCAAAAACCAATTAATTATTATGAAACTTCCCATCTAAGGTTAAAGGGGTTCGTAAGGCTATTAAAATCGGATGCTCATTCATGATATCTATCTTGAAAAAGTCATCACTATGAACCTCACCATTTATCCAATAAGTGGCATCATTCCAATAAACTCTATTCTGAAACAAAACAAAACTACATTCCGGAAATTGATGCCCACAAAGACTCCAATTGCCCATGTCTGAAGAGTAAGTGTGTATTTGAACCCAAATATCATCAGGATCACCACGCACTATGTTAGGATTTAGTAAATCCGTTAGTTAAAGACTCGGTCACCTCAAGTATGTGTAAGCATTAGAAAGCTCGTAGTCTTAGTTGTTTAGTTATCATAAGTAGTTAGTTAAGTAACACCGTGAAGGACGAACGGGTCTTTACCCATTGTATACCCAATCCACAGCCCGTAGGTGGCGTTTATTGTAAATTACTATAAATACCTTCTACCTCCCAAGGTAGAAGGGTGGAGCTTCATAATATTACATCACTTTCTCTCACTAGAATTTCCCATTATCTCCATCTTTCTCTATCTCTAAAACTCATTTGGTTTGAATCATTGCATGTGTGTTTATGTGTTTATGATAACTAATATATTACAATTGGTATCAAGAGCCATGGTTTGATCATGTACTTTGGATTCTTGATTGGTTATTCATAAGTTTTGGTTTGAATGAGTTTAGAGACTTTTTCACTCTTTTGATCTTATTTAGTGTTAAAGTTTGGATTTTGGTTGTACTTTTATGTTTAGGATCATCATATTAGTTTAGTTTTGGGTTTGGAAGGATTGATTCATCTTGGTTGTGGTGTTTTTGATTGAAAAAGTAAGGTTTTTGAATGTATTCTTGACTGCGATTTGACTCTCGATATTGTATTCTTGGATGCGTTTTGTTGTTTCATCACTGTGACTTGACTGCTTCATGATTGCGTTTTGGTTTGTACCGCTGAGTTTTGTTGGTTTTAGACTGCGACTTGATTAGTTTATTAGTATTTGACTGTGTTTTGGTTAGAAAGGATAAAAGGACAAAAGGACAAAAGGACAAATAGTGGATGTAGTATTGAAAGCGACTTGTGTACTGCGTTTTGGTCTTCTTCATTTTGACAGGTTGCGTTTTGGTTAGCACTGCGTTTTGTCAAGGGCTACGTTTTGTTCATGCGTTTTGTCAAGGGCTGCGGTTTGCTCTTGAGTTTTGTCAAACCTGCATTTTGTCTCATGCGACTTGGTTCACTGCGTTTTGACCTAGTGCATTTTGACTAAGTGCGTTTTGACTCTGCGTTTTGTCCTAGTGCGTTTTGACAGACTGCGTTTTGTCTCTTGAGATTTGACACTTGTGATTTGATTCTACGGTTTTCTATTGGTTTTGTAAAATCCCGCGAAAGATTCTATTTCATGGTTAAATCAAAGAGTAGTAAAATCTCGTATACTTAGTAATCATGTTTATCATTTCTGATGACGTTCAAGCTGCTGGGTCCGATACTCGCCCTCCTATGCTGGATAGAACTGATTATGACTCTTGGGCACAGAGAATCAGGTTGTATTGCTTGGGCAAAGAGAATGGTCTTAACATTCTTTAGTCAATTGATGAAGGACCATTCCAAATGGGAACAATCAGAGATCAACTTGAAGCAGGTGCAGATGGAACTGTCACTTTGGGTTTGGATAGACCAAGGATTTATGATGATCTCAATGATAAGAAGAAGAAAAGATACGTTGCTAACATTAGAGCTTCTAACACCATACTTCAAGGTCTACCAAAGGACATTTACAAGCTGATCAATCACAATACTGAGGCCAAAGCAGTTTGAGACAATGTCAAGATCCTTCTCTCTAGCTCAGAACTGACTAAGGAAGATCGAGAGTCATAGCTTTATGATGACTTTGAGAACTTCAAGATGAACCCAGGGGAAAGCATCATAGAGTATCATGTGAGGTTTCACAAACTTGTGAATGATATGAGAAATATCAATATGACTATGCCAAACATCCAACTCAATTCCAAGTTCGTAAACAACATGAACCCTGAATGGCACAGATTTGTTACTGCAGTGAAGTTGAACAAAGGATTGAGGAACACTAACTATGAGCAGTTGTATGCCTACTTACTTCAACATGAGAAGATGCTACATTTGAGCGTTTGATCTTAGAGAAATTCCACTCTAATATTGCAGCAGCAAACCCTTCAAATGACTTAGTTGCATTTATTTCAAATGTGAGGTTAAACACTAGAGCATCACAAGTCATACCATCCTCTCAGAATCAGATACAGATTAACATACCAGACTCAGGATTTACCCCAACTGACATGTTGATTGAAAACCTTGCAAACCAAGTTGCTCTATTGGTTCAACAGTCCAGAAACTCACTTCCCCAAACCAACAACCAACTTAGAACCTCATCTAACCTACACAATCAAGCTATAGTGGAAGATGGAAGGGTTGTGGTTCAGAATGTGCAAGGAAGTCAAAATGTGAATCCACAGAATGTTGCACAGGGAAATGTTGGAGCTGGAGCTGGTTATATGGGTGCTGGAGCTAGTTATGTGGGTGCTCAAAACAGAGGAAGGATTGTAGTTCATGGTCAAGGCAAGCCGATTAAGTGTTACAACTATGGAGGAGGGGGACATATTGCTAGGAACTACACTCAAACTAACATCCACAGAATGTTGAGTACTTCAAAGATAAGATGTTGTTTATACAGGCTCAAGACAGTAGGGCAGTGTTGGATGAGCAGGAGTTGTTGTTTCTTGCTAATGGGAATGCCAAAACATATTATGCTGACGTGGATGAACAACCAGTATATGATTTGGCACAGAACAATCCCAATGTCTTCCAGGTTGCTGACTGTGATGCCTTTGACTCTGATGTTGATGATGAACCAATGGCACAGACTATTTTCATGGCTAATATTTCTCCAATGGTTTCATCACCTCAACAAGCCAGTCCCTCAAATGCTTGTATCATATCATAGGTACTAAAACTATATGATATGGTTGATGAGCAAAAGATTCCCAACAAAGTACAGCCAACAGAAGTCGTTGAGTCAGATATTGCAAATATGGGTAATAGCAATGTTGTCACATATGAGCAATATGTGAAACATGATGAAAGTCTTGTTATACCAAGTTGTGCATCTTCTGCCATTAATGATGAATATGTGTTTGATGAGTACACTGAATATGTGCCTGATGATTTCATGACCACTAAGCTTAATATATATTAGGATCAAGTTGCCATCTATGAACAACGTGCTAAATTTGAGTTGACCACCCGTGAGCAGGAAATGGATAGCCAAATGCGTACATTGATCACTAAAAGTAATTTAAGGGAAGAAACGTTAAAACAATAGTTAAATTCCTTATAAGAGAAACTGAATAAAACTGTTAAGCAAAAGCAAGAACTTCAAGAAAAATGTAAAAACGCTTAAACATGAGTTCAAAGAAAAGGAATCAAAACTCCTAAATAATTTTTCCAACCTTAAGACTTTAAAGAACAAGCTTGAAACTAAGTTATACGTACAAGGCAACACCATTCAAACTACTCACATGTTTCAAAGCACAGAGTATTAAGTGATAAACACATTATAGGCCTTGTAGAAGACCCAAATCCTGCGTTCCTTAAGAAAGCCAAAAGGGCTCATGATGTGATTAATGATGGTAGTGAGATTCTTAAGCCCAAATGATGATGTACCCTCCGAACAGCTCGACGAACACCCCTTCGAGTTGTGTCGAAGCCCTTCTGTACGAAGTCCCAAGTTAGCTCTCCTGGATGTTCATGGGCGTCAAACCATTCGTATAATTATTTCTAGTGTATGCATGCATAGTTTGTTGATAGCTATCCTTGTTTCGGTAGTTTTGAATGGCGGTAGTGGCTAGTTACTTAGGAGATATGACCAACTGACCCAAAGTAGGTAGACTTAGTGGGAAGGGTAAGATATGACCAACTGACGACCTTTCTTCGCTTATGAGATTTGACCAACTAGTCACCTACCGTTTGGATGAACTTAAGAATTCAGGGATGAGTGTTTAAGATGCTAGCGCCCGGGCACTCATTGTTACAAATCTTGCATGTATCGGTACTTAGTGACTTGGCTTAGGGACTAAGAACAAGCGGACTTTCGACATGTCATCGACATCTCCGGTGGAACCCTTTGCGATAGGTTAGACGAACGACGACCAAATGTTGTCCTAATGACTTTTACCCCACTTGAAGTAATTGGAAGTAATTAAACATGAACTTAGCTTGATAGGATGAATAAATAGGTTAGCACACTTCTCCCATATTAATCACAACCCTCGCCCTATTTGCTTTCTTTATTTTCTTATTTTAGTAGTTAATTAACTAATTCAACCTTAAAATATGTGACACCTAGACTTAGTTTAAATCCGCACACATAGCTCTTGGGACGACCTCGGTTTTACCGAATACTACACTACACATGACCGGGTACACTGCCCGTTAGTGCATTAGGGTAGACCATAGGTATAACGAGACTTTATAAATATTAAAACACAGTCGATAAAACACCGCATCGAGTTAGTAATGACGATTCACCCTTAACCTTTGTCGTATCTACCCATATTGCCTTCGAGAATTGTTTAATCCTTAACTCTAGTGGTGGAGATTTGTGTAACCGCCAAGCTTATGATAGAATACATGCTATGATTGTGCGTTGAGTGATCACCCCGAAATTGACACTTAGATTAGTTGAGAGATTTTGAATGTTTTGATCCTTTTTCGTGAGGTGTTCGGCTTTGTTTTATTCTAGCATAAAGGATTTTAAACTTATATTTTCCAGGTAATGGCAGATATCTTTTTAGAAATTTATCTAATAATGTCTACTTGAGGGCAAGTAGAGTTCAAGTGGGGGGATATTTGATAACATCAAATAGTCATGAATATTAAGTGTCAATTTCCCCCGATAATGCTTGTATTTTATATCATTTATATGGATTTACGCTTGTTTTCCTCTATATTTCACTTTCGGGTAAATTACGAGCATTGGAGATAAAGAGGCGAATTTGGAGAGTTTATTGAAGATATATGATAGTATGCCCGGTGTGAAGTAATTACTAGTAACTCTCTCTCGCATTATGCGTAACAAGGCGTGACTCAAAGACCAACTCAGCAGTGCAGGCGTAACTCCATCTTAGGATTACGCCGTAACCAATTAGGTTAAATGATGTTCCACGCATCAGAAGCTCGCGTAACTCATTCCATGTGTTACGCCGTAACCAGCTATAACGAGAGCAATTATGGAATTATATAGGTTACTCGTAACTCTCAACTTAAGTTACGCCGTAACTAGATCTCGCCTATAAATACCAACCCTAAATTTTTCATTTCACATCATTCACTCCACACCACAAAGTAGAGAACGTTAGTAGGGGACTGAAGCCAAATCTTGAGGAGCATACAGAGCCATCTCCAAGGGAGAAATCACTCCCTAACGATAAGCATTAGCGATTATCTTTCTTTTTACTTTCGATTCATGTATTTCGATATGTTAAACATTGAATTGATTGTTTCTCTTATTATGATTGGCTAAGCACCTCTGGTGCTAGCCTAGTTATGATTCCTTAATTGTTATGTTTATGTTTACATTGCTTCCGTATAATTGTTTCTAGTGTATGCATGCATAGTTTGTTGGTAGCTACCCTTGTTTCGGTAGTTTTGAATGGCGGTAGTGTCTAGTTGCTTAGGAGAATTGACCAACTAACCCTAAGTAGGTAGACTGAGTGGGAAGGGTAACAATTGACCAACTAACGACGATTTTTCACTTGTGCGAACTGACCAAATGATCACCTGCCGTTTGGATGAACTTAAGAAGTTAGGGATGAGTGTCTAAGATGCTAGCGCCCGAGCACTCATTGTTATGAATCTTGCATGTAGTGGAACTTAATGACTTGGCTTAGAGGACTAAAAATAACTGGACTTTCAAGGGTAGTAGCTTGATCTCCGGTGGAAACTGGCGATAGGTTAGGACGAGCCCGACCAAATGTTGTCCTAGCAACCTAAACCCTACTTGAATCAATTGGAAGTAATTAGGCGTGAACATGACTTGATAGGATGAGTAACTAGGTTAGCACCTTCTCCTATTGATCACAACCCTTGCCTTTATTTGGTTTCTTTCATTTCTTGATTTATTAGTTAATTAATCATTTCAAACCTAAAAACCATTAAAACCTGTGACACCTAGACTTAATTAGAATCCGCTCACATAGCTCTTGGGACGACCTTGGTTTTACCGATTACTACACTACACACGATCGGGTATACTGCCCGTTAGTGCATAAGATAGACCATAGGTAAACGAGACACTTATAAATATTAAAACCTGGTCAGTAAAACCTGCATCAGTCTTCAAAAAAGGGTAAAGAACCAACTGTAGAATTAGAAGAAGAGACTAATCCTTTTGATGATCTTGATGATATACTTGGTGAGTATGTAAACAATTGGAAGGAAAGAAAAGTTGATGTTGTTGATGGTGATAGGGTTGTTGCTGATGGTGATGGTGATAGGGTTGTTGCTGATGCTGATAGGGTAAATGAGATAGAAGTTGGAGCTAATTTCATAGAAGTGGAGGCTGATAGGGAGAATGAGACAGAATAAGAGAATGAATGTGATACATAAGCAAATGATGTAAGTAGTAGTGAGGCAGAAGATTAAGCGGATTTGGATTATGATCCAAATGATGATGAAAGATTTGTTGATAATGAACCTACGACCAGGATTAGTGTTTTTCCATGAGGGGTTTGAATTACTCTCTCATTCCCACAATCGCAAAATGTCATCCGGTTTTAGTTGTGGGGGTTTGTAGATAGAAAAGGTATTTAGGGTTCTTCGTGACACAGTTGGGAATTTGGTATTAAATTGCGATTTGGGTGTATGAATGTACTGGTGTTTTTGGCGGGAAAAGGTGGGTGGGGTTGGGGTGGGAATTAACTCTAGTTAACTGTGGTATAGCTTGGGGTTGAAAGGACTATATTACCCTTAGAGTTAATGTGCAAAACAAACTGCCGTTTGGTCAAAGGTAGGGGTGTAAACGAGACGAGACAGATCGTAAGCTATTCGAGATCGACTCGTAAACTACTCGAAATCGACTCGATACAAATGAGTCGAGCTCGAGCTCAAGCTACTCAAGTACACTTTTGAGTCGAGTTCTCAATCTCGGAAATACTCGGCTCGTGAGGCTCGCAAGCCCTTATCGAGCTTCAATGATATTACACTTTTACCCTTTTATATACATTTAGTTACAAATTTGTCATACAATCGAGTCGAGTCGAGCATGATATGCTGATTTTTCATTGAGTTTGAGCTTTCGATGTAAAAATAATCGAGCTCAAGTTGAAGATGACGAGCCGAGCTCGAGCTTGAAATCCCAAGCTTGACCGAGCTCAAGTTGAGTTTCAAGCTCGAGTTTTAGTAATCGAGTCGAGTTTGAGCTTGGCAGTACTCAGCTCGTTTACACCCTTAGTCAAAGGACCAATCAATGCAAAATGGACAACCATATGGATGATCGGTGTAATTATTGAGAGTTAGGGACGAAAGGTGCAACTGTGTGTAAACCACATGGACGATATATGTAATTCACTATAAGTTTATTGACCAAGATAAATTAGTACTCGATTAATTAATAAACTTCACAAATAATACTTTTTTGCAGGTTTTGATTTTTCAATTTATAAATAAACTAATATCAATTAATTATTGCGATTTGGGAATATGGGTATTTAGGGTCAAATGATGTAAGTAGTAGTGAGGCAGAAGATTAAGCGGATTTGGATTATGATCCAAATGATGATGAAAGATTTGTTGATAATGAACCTATGAAAAGGATTAGTGTTTGTCCATGAGGGGTTTTAATTACTCCCTCATTCCCACAATTGCAAAATGTCATCTGGTTTTAGTTGTAGGGGTTTGTAGAAAGAAAAGGTATTTAGGGTTCTTCGTGACACACAACTGGGAATTTGGGTATTAAATTGTGATTTGGGTATATGAATGTACTGGTGTTTTTGGAGGGAAAAGGTGAGTGGGGTTGGGGTGGAAATTAACTCGAGTTATGATACACGTACAACGCGCGTTCGGGGTCAAAGGAAACTTCCTTTTCTTCGAACAAGTTTTTCAACCACCTAGGCAGTGAACCTAATCGTTGTAGTGTAGTATTAGGGTAAGCCTCGGGATTGATACCGTTCTCTAGGGAATAGGAATGCTAGTGAGAAATTACTACGCTAAGGTTGGGGTTGAGAAGATTATTTTTATCTTTTTTATATTTTTAGAAAATTAAAGGTACGATCTCGGGGTTTGGATTTGGGGGGTGGTACTTCTACCGATTAATCTAATTATCTAATATAAGGGGTAGTCTATGTCTATTGAAGTGTGCTCGTATTATGATTAAAGATGTATCTACCTAGATACTATTACTCCCTAGTTATCTTTTATTGATGGTTGAATTATCACGTCATTATTCTTAACGCGTTGTGTTTTCTAAGGTCGTAGGGTGTGCTTTTATCCCTAACTCTTTGAAACTACCTAAGGTTAATGACTAGGAAATCTCTAGGATTCATAAACTTAACACTAAGGTTATCTTTGGATATTTAGCCTACAATTTCACTAGTAACTATAAGCTAAGGTTCAACAAAGATTAATCAAGCATTAAAAATACAACGATGGCTTTAAGCACTCCTAAGCCAATTACAATTAAGATAAGAGACAACCAATCAATATTCAATAACTAGGTTTCATAGATCTAAGCAAACACACAAGTAAATAAGCCAGACATGTTAAACATTCAAGCATACACATTCAATCGAAGACATAATGAAATCAATGGAATAAATAACTTATCTCGATGTAAAATAGGGTATTAGAACCTAAAATCATCCTAGACGGACTACAATCGTTTTAGGTTTTACTCCACAAGTCTACCTCTCTAAAAGTCTAAAAATTGAATTCTATATATAGAGTTACAAGCTGCGACAGTCACCTTTTAATTGTGGCGTCGGATCGCCGCCATTAGGGTTTCGTCTTGGCCAAGTCAACTTTGGGGCGGCATCACGTTGTGGTTGTGTGCGTCAACTTCAACTTCGGCGCCGTGCGAGTCTAGATCTAGGCGATCGGGGATGAAAAGTCTTCGTGACGCCTACTCTTCAAAGCATGACCGTCATGTGCAAAATAACAAATTCACTCTGAGTCGTCACAAATATAGGGACGGCGTAGCCGCCTTTGTTTCGACGTGCGTCGGTGCACTTCAATGACTTGAGTGTCTTGATCTTGACTTTAGCCATTTTCTTCACATATTCACTCCTTTTCGTCCAAATAAGCATCATTCCAACATTTTGCCTTCAAGAGACCTAAAAAGTGAAAAGGAGCGAAAATAAGCGATGCGAGATATAAAAGTGGGCAATTAAGGGCTTAAATGACCCCTTAAAAGTGTCGTTTAAATCCTTATCAAATATCCTTACACTTGGTATTTGCTTATCCTCAAGCAAATGTGCTTTTGCCAATCAATTTATAAGTTAGGGGCATAAAGCAATGGTTTAACATAATTCACAACAAGTATAAGCCCATAAAAGTCATAACAAGCACGGAATTATATACTAGCACCTCACAAGTGGTGTTTGGATACTCTCATCTCTCGGGTGTATATGAAATACATCAAATGGAAATGGAAGATAAACACTCATTAACGGTCCTAGTACATAGATTACCATAGGCTTGAGACTAGATCAAACCTCCACCGCTTTGGCTTAAGCACCTAGGAAAAACTATCTAAGAGGTCTTTTAAAGGGTTGTAACGTTAGGCTTACGGTAGAGAAACAAAGGGTTTGGTTGGATAGCCGATTTAGTGGTGGCAAGTAAAAAATCTTTACGTTACAAGCATGAGAAGAATGGTGTTGCTAAGCCAAGACTCGACTCTCTAAACTGTAGATAATTTGAAACAAACAAACATAAATATAAAGATAGATGTAGGATGATAGCCCGTATGTTTTTTTCTCATTTTTTTCATTTTTTTTTCATTTTTTTTAACATTCTTTTTTTTTGATTTTTTTTTTCTTTTTTTTCATACACTTTTACTCTACCATCCTCTACGATAACATCAAAATATAAGGGATTTATAGGCACATCCCTACACTTGTGTTTTTATTACTTTAACACTAATTTGACCTGAATTGAAAAGATCAAAACACTTGGAGTACATTATTACGTAGATAAATGGAATTTGAATTTAACGTTCTTTCCCGTCACTCCATAAAATTTAACTTTACCCATGAGTCCCAATCGTCCCAAAACTGTATACAAAGGATATGACTCGACTTAGCAACTTATGCAAGTAACTAGATAATTGAACTAATGGTTTAGTATGATAACAATAATGCACTAAAAGTGAGTGCATACAAGGTAGGCTAAAGGCGATTTGGGTGTACATTTGGAGTGGATTATAAACAATGCTCTTCATTGATATTCCGAAAAACGAAACATCACGAGAACCGCGAAAAGGATAGGCTCGAGGTACTAAAGATGAGTACAACGGGGTGTACAATAATGCACTAAAGTGAGTGCATACAAGGTACTAAAGCGATTTGAGTGTACATTTGGAGTGGATTATAAACAATGCTCTTCATTGGGTGGGGAATTACTCAACCGATGTGGAAGAAGTAATTATAATACGGGTATCAAACAAGGGTTATCCTAATGCCTCTTATCATTTAGTTATTCCTAACTACACAAGTGTAGTCTCACTAGCGATCTCGGGATGCATCACAAAACAAGTTCTAGAATCTATTATACTACGGTACACTCTCGAAGCATTAAAGATGAATGCTTTAATTCCTACATATCTAGGGGCGAACCTCACATTTTGGGGTGGAATTTGAATGGTAAAGGGTTTTTGTGCTAGTCATATAACTTCCTATCCATGAGGCGCTTTATTAAGACTAAAACCCACTCCTACATGTCATGAAATTTTTAAAATTTGGTGCTAAAATTACCCTAACGATATTTCTCATGGTTTATTACACAAATGAAATTGGACAAGACAAATAATTAAGGATAAGCATAGTTTCAAAGTTCGTTTTATTCTCCTCCCTACACTTAAAGCGAACATTGTCCCCAATGTTCCCAAAAGTATCAAAGTTATGATAACGGAAGGTAATTAAAGAGAAAGAAACTAATACTCCCACGATTAGCTCGGTAGGATCCGTGTGAAGTAGTGGTTAAATTCTTTCCAAGAAGAATGTATCGTGAAAAGCTCCATCCTATCTTATGTTTCTTCTTCTTGATAAATAAAACACACACTTTAAGAAAATAGATGAAACCTTCATGTAAAATCGGTGGTAAAACTATATATGACTCTATTAAACTAGGATATAATGCTTGTGGAATGGATGTTTACAGGTTTTTGGAAAATTAAGACACGAGAAATTCCAAAAATTTATAAGTAGCACAAAAAGAGAGAAAGTAAGATAAGCGGTTTACGCTCCTCCTCGACATTTGTCGGTTGCGATCTTAATGACTGTCGAGTTGCGATCTTGACGCGTCGTTATCTGACAGAAGCGGTCTGCATTTTACGGAAAAATTGGAAAAATTTCATCTTTAGAATCTAGAAAAATTCACGCAAAACATCCATTATGACTCGATACAAGCATTTGACTCTAACAAACAAACATATATATCTTTTTCAAAAATTGTAATTCTCATATTCACGTTCTTTTAAAAACGTGTGTAATCTTCCCTACACTTATCCTTTTTGTAAAATACCTTTATATGTAGTTAAGACGAGGTTAAAGACAAAATAAAGTATTCTCACAAATTCAAACATGAGAATAAACAATCAATGAAAAGATATATGACACACAAACAAGCAAACAATTAAGCATGGGTTGCCTCCCACGAAGCGCTTTTCTTTATTTATGAGTCTTGTAGCTAGACTCGAAGTCGTGCCCTCGTGAGTTCATTTCCGTCACCTTCTTCCTCATGATAGTCTCTGTGGGGTTTTCCATGTTATAGTATTGCCTATTATGCACCTTTCTAAGAAGTCATCTACTCCCCAATCGGTTCTATATTCGGTCCTAGTTTCAAGCAATCCTTATAGAACCCGAAAATCTTATCCATCACATAATCTACTCCTTCTCCTTATCCTCCTCATTCCTATAGTAGACCGATAGCTTAAGTTCTTTTCATCATTGGATAATGATGAAAATTTCTCAATCTTAAGCGACATTTGGTAAGCTATGTCATCGGTCTCATCCTTGAATCTCACTATTCTAACGACGGATCATAAGTCATCCGGTGTTCTCTATGAAAGGTTTTCCTAGAATAGCGTGGGACAAGCTAGGATCTATGGCGTACTAATATCATCCACAATTATGAAATCCGTAGGATCGTGAAACTACCTACATGAGCGGAAATCCTTAACTCTACCAAGGAAATTACATCTAACTCTAGGATTATCGGGATCTTGCCTAGTTGGGATAGGCTTCTTCATCACCCAATTATAGTATGTGCTAGTCATGATGTTTATTGGGGACTTGCGGTCAATGTAGGCCTTTGCCACGAAAAGATGTCATATGAAACATGGTATGTTAAGATTCCAAGGGTTCCCAAACTTGATCCTAGGGCTTTTCTAACATACATGTGATGGAGGTCGCGCACTAAGTGTGGGTGGCGAGAGAGTTCCTCTTCCTTAGGAAATTTATTGAAATAGTCATCACCTACTTCATCTACTTCATCGGTTGATTCATTCTTAGGAGTCTCACTAACCTCAAGTATCGTCTCATGGTTAAGCCGTCATTAGTCCTATTAGGTTTCACTAAGGTGATGGTATTGACGAATTGAGCGTGCTTGGCTAACTTACTTGGGTCCTTAATTTTCACACGGAAGCTTGGAGAATGAGTCGAGATGACATTAACCTTTTGGTGGTCTTCTTATCACTTTTGGTCATAGCTTTCAAAAGGTTATCAATCTTCCTATCCATCTCGGCTTGTTGTTGGTTAAAGCGGTCCAAAGCTTGGTTATTTGAGCTTCTTGGGATGTAACTAGGTGTTGCAACATCCTTCTATGTTTTGTTGGCTAGGGTCGTGAGAGGGGGCCATGAGAAATCATTAGAGGTGAATTCTTTGGTTTGTCCCCAATAGAAGTCGGGTTTGCCCTTCCATGCTTCTCGGGCATCATTGAAAGTCCTAGGTCCGGGTGTTGTAGGAATCTTCCTCCCATTCCATTGATGCGAGAGATGCGTAGTCAGCGGAAGCTTGTTGGGAGTCTTGTGCAAATCACGAGTGTCATGAGGACCACTACATAGCTCACACAAGGAAGAGACTTTGTTCACTTGGCGTGAATACTTAGGATTTTCGTAGGAGCTCATTAGGAATTTGACTTGATCTTCAAGTTCGAGCATCCTATGATCGGAAGTTTGTGAGTTAATAGGAGGCAAGGAGATTGCCTTGATGGTTTGGGCAACTCACGGGGTCATTCCAACTTTCGTTGTCATAGAGAGCAAGGTCCTCTATTGTACCCCACGATTCTTCCGCGGTGAGGTCACTAAGTTTACCACCGGCCGTTTGGTCGATGGATTGCTAGTTGAGAAGTTGACATGATCGTAAAGATTTGGACTTGAAGCCAAAGATCGATGCCGTGATGAGGACTTTATGGAGCAAGTCCTTGAATCGAGTCCATGCTTCGTAGAGATTCACCTTGCGTTGTTGGAACATCAAGATTTCATTCCTAAGCTTAGTAGTTCTCCCGGTGGGAAAAATTGGGCAAGGAAGCGAGTGGTGAGATCATCCCAACTTGAGATGGGCCGTGGGAAGTCGCTCGAGCCAACCACTAGCTTGGTCCCGTAGAGAGAATTGGAAGAGAAGCAGGCGTGGTCTCCGGTAGTAGCATCAAGGTCGATGGAATCGAAGATTTTAAGAAATCCTTAAGATCTTGATTAGGATCTTGAACAAAGTCCATGGAATGCACATCCGTTTTGCACCAACGGATGGTGTCGGATCGCAAGGCCGTAGTTTGAGCTTGATCGGGAGCTCAATGGTGTTCCTATAGCCTCGGTGGCTTGGTCAGAGTATTCACCAAGAGCGGGCTCTTGGCGGGTCATTTGGTGGTGGGTGGATGGTGGTGGTTGATTATCACCTTCCATGATGAAAAGTGATGGGATTCGCGAACAAAGTCACGAAGAAGGGGATAGACTACGAGGAAGCTAAAATTGAGAAAAAAAACACTTGATAGGAATTAAGCAAGGGAACCTAAGCGAGATAGACTCATAACTAGCTATTCTATTCCCGGCGGCGCCAAAAACTTGATCTGCGTACAACGCAGCGTTCGGGTCAAAAAAACTTCCTTTTCTTGAGCAAGTTTTCAACCACCTAGGCGATGAACCTAATCATTGTAGTGTAGTATTAGGGTAAGCCTCGGGATTGATATCGTTCTCTGGGGAATAGGAATGCTAGTGATAAATTACTACGCTAAGGTTGGGGTTGAGGAAGATTATTTTTTATCTTTTATATTTTTTAGAAAATTAAAGGTACGATCTCGGGGTTTGGATTTGGGGGTGGTACTTCTACCGATTACTCTAATTATCTAATTATAAAATCTAAGGGGTAGTCTATGTATATTGAAGTGTGCTCGTATGATGATTAAAGATGTGTCTACCTAGATACTATTACTCCCTAGTTATCTTTTATTGATGGTTGAATTGTCACGTCCTTATTCTTAACGCGTTGTGTTTTCTAAGGTCGTAGGATGTGCTTTTATCCCTAACTCTTTGAAGCTACCTAAGGTTAATGACTATGAAATCTCTAGGATTCATAAACTTAACACTAAGGTTATCTTTGGATATTTAGCCTACAATTCCACTAGTAACTATAAGCTAAGGTTCAACAAAGATTAATCAAGCATTAAAAATACAACGATGACTTTAAGCACTCCTAAGCCAATTACAATTAAGATAAGAGACAACCAATCAATATTCAATAACTAGGTTTCATAGATCTAAGCAAACACACAAGTAAATTAGCCGGACATGTTAAACATGCAAGCATACACACATTCAATCGAAGACATAATGAAATCAAGGGAATAAATAACTTATCTCGATGTAAAATAGGGTATTAGAACCCTAAAATACTATCCTAGATGGACTACAATCGTTTTAGGTTTTTACTCCACAAGTCTACCTCTCTAAAAGTCTGAAAATTAGAATTCTATATATAGAGTTACAAGCTGCTGACGTTACCTTTTAATTGTGGCGCCGGATCGCCGCCATTAGGGTTTCGTCTTGGCCAAGTCAACTTTGGGACGGTGTCACGTTGTGGTTGTGGCGTTAATCGACTTCAACTTCGATGTCGTCGAGTTTAGATCTAGGCCGTCACGGATGAAAAGCCTTCGTGACGCCCTACTCTTCAAAGCTGTGTGTCGGTGCAAAATAACAAATTCACTCTGAGTAGTCACAAATATAGGGACGGCGTCGCCACTTTGTTTACGATGTCGTGGGTGCAATTCCAACAACTTGAGTGTCTTGATCTTGACTTTAGCCATTTTCTTCACATATTCATCCTTTTCGTCCAAATAAGCATCATTCCATTTTACCTTCAAGAGACCTAAAAGTGAAAAGAGCGAAATTAAGCGATGCGGATATAAAGTGGGCAATTAAGGGCTTAAATGACCCGCAAAAGTGTACGTTTAAATCCTTATCAAGTTAACTGTGGTATAGCTTGGGGTTGAAAGGACTATATTACCCTTAGAGTTAACGAGCAAAACAAATTGCCGTTTGGTCAAAGATAGGGGTGTAAACGAGACCAGAAAACTCGAGAGCTATTCGAGATCGACTCGTAAGCGACTCGATACAAGCGAGTCGAGCTCAAGCTCAAGCTACTCGAATACACTTTGGTCGAGTTCTCAAGCTCGAAAATACTCACTCGTGAGGCTTGCGAGCCCTTATCGAGCTTCATGATATTACACTTTTACCCTTTTATACATTTAGTTACATAATTGTCATACAATCGAGTCGGTCGAGCATGATATCTTGATTTTCATCGAGTTTGAGCTTTCAATGTAAAATAATCGAGCTCGAGTTTAAGATGACGAGCAAGATCGAGCTTAAAATCCCAAGCTTGTGCCAGAGCTCGAGTTGAGTTTCAAGCTCGAGTTTTAGTGTCAGTCGAGTTTGAGCTTCACGATTACTCGGCTCGTTTACACCCTTAGTCAAAGGACCAATCAATGCAAAATGGACAACCATATGGATGACCGGTGTAATTATTGAGAGTTAGGGACGAAAGGTGCAACTGTGTGTAAACCACATGGACGATGTATGTAATTAACTCTAAGTTTATTGACCAAGATAAATTAGCACTCGATTAATTAATAAACTTCACAAATAATACTTTTTTGCGGGTTTTGATTTTTCAATTTATAAATAAATTAATATCAATTAATTATTAGATTTAAGTAGTCTCATTTCTACTACTTATAAAGGGTGTATGTGTTTTCTTGAATCTTGAATCTTGAAACTTGAAAATTAAATTAATGTAGTTTACCTAAATTACCCCTAAGTGTCCTTAAACTTAACAATTTTTCAAAAACCAGGCAACTTAAATTATGTATTTTCTTGATCAATTTTAGACTTGACAACTTTTCAAAAACACACACTGTATTAATTTTGAAAAACACACTTTGTATTTCAAGAAAGACATGCTTTGCATCAAAAGGTCGAACTAAAATCACGATTTTGCAAGTATTATTATTTGCCGTTGTACACCGTCGCTTTGTGTGGATATTCGTCTAGTAATTTTTAATTTATAAAGTTTGTGATGTAATACTTAACATTAAGTAAAATACATACTAACAAAATTTCCGATAGACTAACTTAAGCAAGACATGAAAAAGCTTTTCTTGTCCGAGGACATGGCCTCGAGATAGGAATCGTGGAGAGACAGGATTATTTGGCGGGTAGTTTGAGCTAGGTTGTTCGAGGGTGCGAGGTTTTTCTTTTGCGTTTTGGACTTATAAGAGTCTTTTTGTAGCCTTGCCCCTTGGATTTTTATATTTAGATACCCTTAGATTGTTCCTTTTAGGCTTTAGAGCCCCTAAGCTACTTCATTTAGGGTTTAGGCGTTTTGTGGCTTCTCTTGTCCCTTTTGCTTTACCTTAGCTGTAGGCCCCTTTGCGTTGCCCTACTTTGTTTGTTGTTGATTTCTTTGGCACTGGTCTTCTTTGCCTTTTCCCCCTTTTCTTTGCCTGCGTTTTTCTTGGTGCTCTTGCCCCTTTTGTTTTTGCGTTTTTGCTTTTTATCTTGTATGGTTCACT
This sequence comes from Chrysanthemum lavandulifolium, assembly GCA_022545495.1. Classification (NCBI taxonomy): domain Eukaryota; kingdom Viridiplantae; phylum Streptophyta; class Magnoliopsida; order Asterales; family Asteraceae; genus Chrysanthemum; species Chrysanthemum lavandulifolium. Next base: position 98,181,948 of record CM040242.1, on the reverse strand, counting down.
CGTGTCCCCTGCATCTTTCGCGCATTTTCTTTTCTTTTCTAGGTTTTTTGCGGCGTTTTCTATTTATGTTTATGTGTTCGTTTTTTTGCCTATATGCTTCTGTATGCTTGGTTGCTTTTTTATTTCCTTTCTTTTTTTTGGGTTTCATCGACATTTTTTATGCTCTTTAGTTGGTTTTGCCTTTACTGCTCTGCTTGTATGGTTGTTTTTCTTTTTATCTTTTGCATGCTTATCTTTGTTATTGTGCATTTTCCTTTTCTGCTTCACACACAATTTTTTATGAGAACTCTCCTTTGCACACTTCTTTGGAGGTCTTTGGAAGCAACCTTATTACTCTCGGTTTATCTAAGGTAGGGGTAGGATATGTCTACATTCACCTCCCCATATCCCGCTCTGGCGGGATTGAGTATGTTATTGTTGTTTTATACTACTAATAGGCGATTTAGCTCGGTTGGCCACCTAGGCTCTTCTGAAGCTTGGGGAGGTTCTACCCGTGTTCAAGTCTCACAAAGGACAAAAATTGAGTTTTCCTCCTAGTGCAAAGTCGTGACTATTAGGTGTTTCTTTTGTAGGTCTCTCCTAGTGGTTCGGGTCCGGGCTGTCGTTTTGATGGTTTAACTTCGGAGGTCGGATTTCAAGTGTGGTGCAGTTCTAAAAAAAATTGTTGTTTTATACTGTGATAAACTAGTAATTTATTGTTGTTTTATGCTTTGTGATAAACTAGTAATGAAAACATGAAAGTAAAAACTATTCCGTGTTAAAGTGATATAAAGTAAAATCCACCGACCCGATTGAAAAGGTAACCGAATAAAGAAACTTATTGGGTCCGTGTTTTGGCCACAAAACAAAACAAAACCCTTTTCTAGATACAATTTCATTTTGGGGTTTTCATTCATTAATAATAACAATAATCATACGAAACCCTAAAAGTCATCTATGGTGATCGATTAACGCGTATCGCTATATTGAAGAAGATCGCGCAAACCCAAGTGTGCGGTCGAGTGCAAGAAATCATGCCACATTGTCAAAGCGGTACTTTTACTTATTTCTTGCGGGATTATTGCTTATAAATAAGCACTTACTATTTGCTTATAAATAACTTTGATGTAGCATTAGAATATGGAGCAATAAAGATTTGATTTGGAAGAAACAATAAGATAACTAGGAAATTGGAAGGCAGGCATATGATTTCACGGGATTTCATGTGACAGTTTTGTCAAGGATAGAGAAACAATAATATAAGCGGCATTTACATTGTTGTGGTACCTTTCATCTTGTAGTTTTGTGAGAATTTTTACGTAAGCTTGAGGGCGTCTCTTGATAAATATGCAAGTATTTGGAATCTGGAGATTTCTCGGCCTACATTGTTTTCTTTTTACTACACATGTTAGAATCACATGTAGCTACACTAATTAACTTTAACTTTGTAATGATTTGTGTTATCTTGTTATTATCTTGAAATATTGACGTCAACCTTGTTGAAGACTCTCCGACTCTTGGTGCATCAAAAGATCGATAAACAATCTTTGCGATAAATATTCCTCAATTTGAAACTTCAAATAACAATGAGGATGATGATTTTGATGATTTCGATCCTCGGAACATCAATTCAAGTAAGCCTTCCTTGTTATGTTTTGCTAACACCTAATGTCTTCTAGAGAACATGCATTATTTGCACCATCATATTATTGACATTTGAAATTGCCGTCATATTACTTGATTTGTCTGTTATGAGCTAATTTGCCATGCTATAATTGCATGCTTATATTATCAGTAATACTCCAAGATAAGTTTGTTTTAAAGTAATTATTGCTAGTAACATGCTGGAGATGAGAATTTGGTAATTCTGACTTTTATGCTAATTGACATCCAAGATGTCTTAAGTGCAACATTTCGTGTAAATATTATCTGATAATAAAGGTAGCCTTTAGTAGGTGAGTAAAACTAGTGTATGAGTACTTTTATATTAAAAAACTGGTGTATGAGTAATTTTAGTAGGTGATTGATTATTATAACCTAATGCTAACAACATTAGTTTCAAGTAATAAAACTGGTGTATGAGTAACTTTTTATTAAAAATAATGCTTCTGATGATCAGATCACATGACTTTGTCCGAATGAAAATGATATAACACGACTCAGCGTGTATGGCTTTATATGTTACAAAAATTCAAAATTAGCTAAGATGTAAGTATGTTTAACATATATGTTCTTGGTTTAACATGTATGCTTTTAACATGTTTGTTCTTGGTTTAACATGTATGTTTTTAACATGTTTGTTCTTTTTTTAACATATATTTACCATGTATGTTCTTGGTTTAACATGTATGTTTTTAACGTGGTTATACAAATAATTTTAATTTAATGGTTATAGCTTCTTTATTTTGCATTTAACATGTATGTTTTTGGTTTCTGATAATTTTACATTATTTAGAAAACACATAGGCACTTTACTATTTGAAAAACATAAATTGTACATATATTATTCCAAAAACATAAATAAAAAAATTAAATTTAGGCCTCGTACATGTGTTTATCGTGTGTATATTAGTTTGCGTTTGTTTTCCTAATTGTTATAATTTTCTTTGTATCGGATGTAGTTGAATTAAAAGAATGATGACAACGAGTGTGCACATTTGTCAAGTGTTACGAAACATTGAAAAGGAGTGTGCACATATGTCCAACTTCGAACTTTGACAACTACGAGTGTGTGATGAGTGTCTAAATATTCATCATTTTGTTCATACACCTTTGCAAAAGCAATCAAAAACACTTTGAAAAGTCTTAAAAGACAGAAAAAATATTTAGGCGTATTTTATGCATAAATTGTCAAATCTAGTCCACAGTTACTCAAAACAAGTTAATTTTTCATAAAAGGCCCTCGAGGATTTTCAAGTTGTCAAAATTACCCTTTTAAAGTTCGGTTTGCAAAATGGCAACTTTAGTCCCTGAAGTTTCAAAGATTGACATAAATTACCCGGGACATTTTAATTTGAAAAATTATTATTTTTGGTCCTTGGGTAAATTAAACTTGTCAAAATGGTCCTTATAATAAATTTTGGAAAATTACGAGTTTGGTCCTTGGTTTTGTGGAATTGCAAGTTTGGTCCTTGTTATTAATACCAAACCCTTGAACCTTGAACCCTTGGCAGAGCCTTGAACCCTGTCAACATACCTTGACCCCCAACTTGAACCCCCTATTAATACTCACCGGTTGAAATAGTCAAACCCTCCCTTTTCCTCCACCACCTTCTTCACCTCCACTCTGCTGCAACACTCACTCAGCCATGCCTCCATCTCACATACCACCACCCTTATCACTCCACCTCAACAACAAAACAAGAAGCATTAATTGCTTCTTTCTTCCCTCCAAGTTATCAGAACAAATTGCAAGAAAAGTTTTGGCGCCAAAATCGAATCCACGGCCAATATCAACTCCAATCATCCAATGGCTCAGATTCTTGATGGGAAATGATCAGAGGAGAGAGGGGAAGCTTTTTGTTGATAAATAGAAGAAAGAGGAGAAGAGCAGAGTAGTAGTTATTTAGTTTTTAGTTTCTTTCATGTCGTTTTTATCTTAAAATTCTTAAACTAGCTCAAAGTTTGTAATTTTCATTTATTTGTACTCAGTCTAAACTGCTTCAATCTATTGTAACTTATTTTAAGTGATAAATTAAAGTTTGGTTAAGTTTTCATTTTTCCATTTTACGTAATCAAATGCTTTTAAAATTGTTAAGTACCGGGCTTCAAATAGCTTGTTTACATCTTATATAAGCTTATTCAAGCTTGATAGCTCTGAATAAGCTTATCAAGCGATTCAAACAAAAGAGCACCACAGTCAACGAAAGTCAAACTGGGGAATTTTGGGTTAGCGGGATGGAAATGGAGTTGGGTTGATCTGTTGGTTTTGGGTTGGTTTGATTAGAATAGTGGTATTTTGGTTACATTATAAAATTGTTTCGACCGCTTGTGAGTCGTCTCTTATTTCAAATACTAAGTATTATTTGCATAATCTAGTTCTGCTTGAATTTGTGGTTAGCATTAGTTTAGATCTGCTCATTTAATTGTTTCTAGACTATAGTTGATTCGGTTTAAGGTTTTGTATAAGCTAATTAGGTGGTTAGGAGTAATTGCAAAAGCAGTTTTCATAAGTAGTGTTTGATCAAATTTGCTTCTTCGTGCTTGAGGTTTAAAGCGGTTAAGGATTGTTGTTCTAGTCTCTCTTGGGTTATTCTTTGCCACTTTAGTCATTCATTTGCACTTTAGAACACTAATAGTCAAAACCATATTAATCCTTGTCTCATTTGCTTATCGGTTTTAATCGATGGATTAAATTTTGCATATAGGAGTAAAACTAGTTAGAGTAGCTTAAAATAGCTTTAGTTTAGCTTAAAACATCACTAGCATTAAACAAATTAAGCTCAAAATTCATTTTGGTCAAAACTCTCATTTCTGTGTAAAAGTAAAAAAAAATTGTAAAACTCAGTTTTCACCAAAGTTTGTGGAATTTTCATGGATTCGTTTACGATTCAATTCAAGTGATACTTTGGGATTTTCTAGTTCAATTGGTCTTTAGTTGAAATCGATTTTGTAGAATTTTAGTAATTTTCTATAAGCTCTAATCGACTTGTCAATTAAGCGAAAGTGCCATGTGCATACTCGATGATAAGCGAGTGCCGCGAGTTTAGCGAGCTCTCAACAAGCTCATAAGAGCTTGTCTTGAGCTAATATTTGGTTTATAAGCTCCTTGCTAGGTCCACTTGAGATTGTGATATCTCGGTCTTGGGTTCCAACTAGGGTAGATAGCTTATTTTAAGCTTGAAATAAGCGCTGAGGAATTGAATTCACTTGTTTGATTTTGTACTCATAAGCTTGTAATGGTTATCTAGAGGTGTAGACTAGTTGATTTAGGTTCTTTTCACTTTGAATTGTAGCTTAATCTAAGTAGAGGTAGCTTTCAGTGCATTCTAGAGCTTATTAGCTTATTATTTAGAGCTTATTTAGGGACGGTTTGCACTCTGACTTCATAATCTTACACATAAGCCTAGCTTTTATATTTTTCATAGATTTAGAATATAATTTTAGACTTTTCCTGAATTTTTCATCACTTTTCATTTGCTATTTTTCTTATTTTAAATAAGTTTTTAGGACTTTTAAATAGCTTTTAATACAAATAAATCGAAAAGCTTCAAAAATAAGTTTTCAATTTCCATAGATTAAGATAAATATAAAAAGCCAAAAAATATTTTTCCATAATTTTCCTAGTTTAAATAGTAATTTTAGCAATTTAATTAATTTTAAATAGTTTTTAAATCATAGAAATTAGAATATAAATCAAGAAAAATACAAAATTAGTTTTGAAAATTCTCTTTAGTTATTTTAGATTTTTTAAAAATAGTTTTATAATTTTCCCATTAATTTTCATAATTTTTAGTATTTTAATTTAGTTTTAAAGTTTAAAATTAGTTTTTAATTCAAATTTATAAAAGAAAAATCAAGAAAACCCAATTTTAAAATAGTGATAGCGTTTATTTAATATAATTTAGCTTTTTAATTTTCTTTTCAGCTTATTATTAAGCACTTATATGTTTTTATTTTTCTTAAGTTTCGTCATATTAAAGTATTTTTAGAGTTTTCTCAGTTTTTCCTTTGTCATCTAGTATTATCATTAACCCCTTTTCTGTTCAATATCACCCGATCACTACGTTTAGCTATTCATCATACATTTCGTTGGGACTTAACGACCGGAAACACTATACTCTCACGGACTTAATTGCTTTGGTTTTAAATTGTTTGACTTTTATTACGGTTGACCATTCACAGTGGTTGACTTGTGTAATAAACATGACCATTTGGGACCAATCAAATTTTAGGCGCATTGCTTGAGTGTGCTAATAGTCTTCGTTTAGCGTATTAGTGATTTGAATATTCACTCCTTGTTCATACCATCTATATATATTTATATTTTCTTATAAAATCCAAAAATCCAAAAACATCTTAAAGCGTATAAAACACAAAAATAATTTTCTTTTGTTTCTATATATATAAAGATAAAAATACAAAAAGATTTGTCATTTTCTTTGTTTAATAATAACAACAATAAAATTTACCATCGAGAACCAAGGCAGTACTACCTAGCGGGAATGCGACCATAATAAGTTCCCAAACATAAGATTAAAACTTGCCTTTGTATCCTTGTGGTGGTGTACCTTTTTAAAGAAGCCATTCATATTGTGATTATTGGTTTAAGTTCACATCGTTTTGCCTCGATATTGTTTTAATTGGATTTGTTATTATCTTTTACTTTTAAAAACAATAAAACCCAAAAGATTCTTCTTTCCCATTTTCATAATTCTCTTGTTTCCTCGAGTTACGTCTAGTGCATGCGCACGTTCTTCTAGATCATTGAGTCCTTTTCGTGATCTAGCGAAATTCCTATAAGGCGTTCTCGTGAGCGTCTTTGCCGAATAGTCGAACCGATATTCTTACTATTCCAAACAACAATATGGCGACGAGCGAACTATGGCGGAAATGCTCCGGGCACCCACCAGGGGTTATGGAGATGCCATCGTTTACCAACAATCAATTCGATCACTTTGAATTGAAGACACATTTGATCCAACTTGTGTCTGAATCAATTCCACGGGTTTGATCGAGAAGACCCGTATGCACACATCCGTTGGTTTAACAAGTTGACCTCAACTATCAATTACAAGGATGTGCCACAAAAGTGATCAAATTGATGCTATTTCCGTTCTCACTTGAGGCGGCCGGTTGGTGGAAAAAGAACCCCTCGAACCATCGAAACTTGGGAGGATCTTGTTCAAAGTTTGTCAATTATTTCTTTCCTCCATCAAAGGCGACTAATCTTAAAAATGAAATTTACGGATTTCGTCAAAATTTCGATGAAAACTTTGGAGAGCATGGGAGAGATTCAAAGATCTCCTCGAAATGCCCCATCATGAATTCACGGAGCTTGACAAGTTAATATCTTTTATAATGGGTTGAGCAGTAGCGATCAAGATTCTTTGAGCACGCAGCGGTGGCAATATCTTGAATCGTAAGCCTAAAGATGTGATTGAGATTTGCGAGAAAAATCAAAGTTCCTATTTCTGCAACAAAATCAATATTCGAACACTCCTGCTTCTTCATCCGGTAACTCTTCCGAGTTAGCCGCTCAGATTAACCGCTCTAACGGACGTCATCCGTTAATATGATGAAAGAGGTAAAGGAAATCAAAGCGAAATTCATAAGCGGAACCAATCAAAGCCGTGAACAAGGTGTGTGAAACTTGTAGTGGTCCACACGCGTATTATGATTGTCAAGCAACCGATGCTTCTTTTACCAAGCTCCGTAGCTTACGTAAACCACAATCAATACCGACCACATGGTGATCCTCAATACCGTGCACTAGCGGTATGACACCACTGGTTTTCCTCCTGCAAAACCATGGCAATCAAAATCGCTTTGTTCGAATCAAGGACAAAACTTCAATAACTCTCAAAATTTCAATCGAACGGAACAATTTCAACCAACCATATCAAGCTCCAATCGGCAAAGTTATCAACAACCTTCTCAAGCTCCCTACCAAATGACTTCATGAAAATTCGGAGTCAAGCATCGTTCAATGCAAACTCGGATCAATAACATGAGAGTTGAGCTAAAAAGGAAATTGATACCACAATGTCTCGGCGGACAAATGAGTTGAAGAATATGATGAGCGGTTTCATGAACATGAATATGAACAAAGCTTCGTCATCTTACGGAGGACTCCCAAGCAATCTGTTCCAAATCCAAATGCCGAGTTGAAAGCCGTCACCACTCGTAGTGGTAAGGCGCACAATGGACCTTCGACTCAATGCCTCCTCCACCGGGAGCAATGAGTCAAGTTACCAAGGATACAACGGACAAGGTGCATTTCTCAAGCCCACGAGTACCAAGCACGTCCCACCTTGGTAGTCAAGCTTTAAGTCCGGAACCCGAAGTTCCGAAGACAAATTCGAGCGAAATGACTTCGTCCGGCTCAAAAGTCTAGTCGACTTCCTTACCCATCAAGATTGCATGATGAGAAGCTCAAAGACAAAACCAAAGAGCAAATGGAAAAATTTTCCAAATTTTCAATGAGCGCACTTTGATATAAGCTTCGTTGATGCTCTCGTTCTAATGCCCAAATTTGCATCCACGCTTAAAGGCTTCTTGAGCAACAAAGATAAGTTATCCGAGATGGCTAAAACCCTCTCAATGAGCAATGCTCGGTGGTCCTACTCAAAAGCTTCCCAAAAGCTTGAAGACCCGGCGGTTTTTAATCCGTGTGATTTCTTGGGGATGGTTCAATGCTCCGCCTTGGCGATCTTGGCGCAAGCATTAACCTCATGCCACTCTCGGTATGGAAGAAACCGTCTCTTCCTAAACTTACATCCACTTGTATGACACTCGAGCTAGCGGACCGTACCATAACTCATCCACTTGGGATGGCCGGGGATGTCGTGGTGAAAGTAGGAAAGTTTCACTTTCCTCTTGACTTTGTTGTAGTAGACTTTGATCACGGATCCTAGAGTTCCCTCATCTTGGGAGAGCTTTCTTGAGAGCGAGCCGTGCTCTAATTGATGTATTCTTTGAAGAGTTGACCATACGGGTTGACAACGAAGAACTCGCGTTTAATATCAACGAACTCCAAACCTCTATCCAAACATAGTGTTGCCACAATTGATCAAAAATCGAAAGAATCAATGCAACACTCTCAAATTTCACGGTTAAGAGGTCACCAAAAGCGTCTTGAGCTAAAAGCTTTGAAAATCAACCTGGTTCAAACAAATGGTTTGAAAGTTGTACCAAGGAAGTCAAGAGTGTTCTTGATGATGATGATCTAGAATCGGAGACTTTATCGGAAGTGGTGGAAATTGCTAGCTCTAAGAGCACACCACTTGTCCCACCTCCGAATCGGTTTATCGTGTCGAGTTTGTTAACTCGTGGATGAAACCAAACTCTCTTGATTTCATCTGGATTGGATGATGATGTTTGTGATCCAATGGGAGACATTCTTCCCATTGAAGAATTGCTCAAAATGATCCATCATCTCCTAGTCTTATTATTTCCGACTCTTCCATCCCTTCTCTCACTCCGGATGAGGAAGATGACAACTTTGGAATGAAGTCGATGCCTTTCTTAGTGATGAGTCGATTCCAACAGAATTGATAATACCTACTTTGATTCGGAGGGGACATCCTTTTTGGAAAATCTGTTGATTGAAGAACCGTTTCCAACCCTCCCTACCGGAAGTGCGTTGACAATCACCATACAAACTTCAAGACTAAGCTTAAAAATGTCAAAATGGTGATTTGCTTTTCTTGATGAGGAATGGACTTGCATTCTCATGCATCTTTATTCCATTCTTCACGGATGGTGTGGTTGCTCTTTCCCTTTTCTCTTTCGGAATGAGGACACCATTTTGACCCGGTATCATCCTTTATAGTTTCTACTATTAACAATACAGCGGTTGTATCTCGTCGGTGTGGAACTTTCGATGTTCATATGTTTATTAACACGTGAGCGAAAGTCCGATCGAGATTGGTTTTCCACGTTGCTTCCCGAGAACAAATGAATACGGGTCGAGTCAAGCTAGCGACTCGGGAATCAAAAAACATTAGCACACTATATGGGTTTTCACCGTATTTCGACTTCTTTCTATTTTCTACCACCCTAGTGTGGGGAGTTGCCCATTGTTGTATATAAGTTTTCATTAAAAAAAAAAAAAAAAAAAAATTACAAATTATAGTAGTATTTCCCTTTTCGTTCTATGTTTCGGCATAACATGGCCAGGTACTTTGAATATTGAGGGCAATATTCATTTCTAGTGTGGGGAATTCTCACGAATTTTATCATGTAATTATACCACCCTATTCCCCATTTTGGCCAAAATTTTTTTGGAGTAAGTGTTTTGCACTTACTCGCTTATAGTTATCGATCCGCCATGTCTAATAAACAAAAGGATTGGCTAATCCGAGAGCAAGCGGCTCTTGGTAAAGATATCTCAAATCCGTTGACGACTTGCAATTTGCCCAAAATTGTATGGTGTTCGACTCACCATATCTTTAATTAGTGAAGAGTTGGCTAGCCCGCAAGTTTATGGCTTGTGGTAAAGGCGGTTGGAAAACCATAATTGGTGTCGACTCACCAAAGATATTTTATCTAAGAGTTGGCTAGTCCGAAGCAAGCGGCTTCGGTAAAGACAAATCAAAACCGTTGAAAGGCGGTGATTTGCTCAAAATCATTTGGTTATCATTGTACCAAGGTTCTTACTTGAACTGAAACAATTGGCTACTCCGAGTAATGGCTTTTGGTAAAGAGATTCAAATCCATTAAGTTTTCTCAAAAGATTGCTAGGGACTAGCAATGTTTTAGTGTGGGGATTGATGAGTGTCTAAATACTCATCATTTTGTTCCTTCAGCTACAAAAGCGATCAAAACACTTTGAAAAGTCTTAAAAGACATAAAAATATTTAGGCGTATTTTATGCATAAATTGTCAAATCTAGTCCCTGGTTATTCAAAACAAGTTAATTTTTCATAAAAGGCCCTCAGGGATTTTCAAGTTGTCAAAATTACCCTTTTAAAGTTTAGTTTTGCAAAATGGCAACTTTAGTCCCTGAAGTTTCAAAGATTGACAGAAATTACCCCGAGACATTTTTAATTTGAAAAATTATTATTTTTGGTCCTTGGGTAAATTAAACTTGTCAAAAATGGTCCTTATAATAAATTTTGGAAAATTACAGTTTCGGTCCACTTGGTTTTGTGGAATTGCAAGTTTGGTCCTTGTTATTAATACCAAACCCCTTGATCCTTGAACCCTTGCTTGAGCCTTGAACCCCTGTCAACATACCTGACCCCCAACTTGAACCCCACCTATTAATACTCCCCGGTGAAATAGTCAAACCCCGCCCTTTCCCTCCACCACCTTCTTCACCCACTCTCTGCAACACTCACCTCAGCCATGCCTCCAGCTCACATACCACCACCCTTATCACTCCACCTCAACAACAAAACAAGAAGCATTAATTGCTTCTTTCTTCCCTTCAAGTTATCAGAACAAATTGCAAGAAAAGTTTTGGCGCCAAAATCGAATCCACGGCCAATATCAACTCCAATCATCCAATGGCTCAGATTCTTGATGGGAAATGATCAGAGGAGAGAGGGGAAGCTTTTTGTTGATAAATAGAAGAAAGAGGAGAAGAGCAGAGTAGTAGTTATTTAGTTTTTAGTTTCTTTCATGTCGTTTTTATCTTAAAAATCTTAAATTAGCTCAAAGTTTGTAATTTTCATTTTATTTGTATCAGTCTAAACCTGTTCAATCTATTGTAACTTATTTTAAGTGATAAATTAAAGTTTGGTTAAGTTTTCTGTTTTTCCATTTTCTGTAATCAAATCTGTTTTAAAATTGTTAAGTACCAGGCTTCAAATAGCTTGTTTACATCTTATATAAGCTTATTCAAGCCGATAGCTCTGAATAAGCTTATCAAACAGCTCCAAACAAAAGAGCACCTCGTCAACGAAAGTCAAGCTGTGGAATTTTGGGTTAGCGATTATGGAAATGGAGTTGGGTTGATCGAGCTGGTTTTGGGTTGGATTTGATTAGAATAGTGGTATTTTGGTTCTGTTATAAAATTGCACATGTTTGAATTTGCTTGTGAGTACGTCTCTTATTTCAAATACTAAGTATTATTTGCATAATCTAGTTCTGCTTGAATTTGTGGTTAGCATTAGTTTAGATCTGCTCATTTAATTGTTTCTAGACTATAGTTGATTCAGTTTAAGGTTTTGTATAAGCTAATTCAGTGGTTAGGAGTAATTGCAAAACAGTTTTCATAAGTAGTGTTTGACACAGTCGCTTCACTTGTTTGAGGTTTAGAAACCGTTAAGGATTGTTGTTCTAGTCTCTCTTGGGTTATTTTGCCACTTTAGTCATTCATTTGCACTTTAGAACGGTAATAGTCAAAATCATATTAATCCTTGTCTCATTTGCTTATCGCTTTAATCGGTGGATTAAATTTTGCATATAGGAGTAAAACTAGTTAGAGTAGCTTAAAATAGCTTTATTTTAGCTTAAAACATCACTAGCATTAAACAAATTAAGCTCAAAATTCATTTTGGTCAAAACTCTCATTTCTGTGTAAAAGTAAAAAAAAATTGTAAAACTCAGTTTTCACCAAAGTTTGTGGAATTTTCATGGATTCGTTTCTGATTCAATTCAAGTGATACTTTGGGATTTTCTAGTTCAATTGGTCTTTAGTTGAAATATGATTTTTGTAGAATTTTAGTAATTTTCTATAAGCTCCTAATCGCCTTGTCAATTAAGCGAAAGTGCCTGTCTTGACATACTCGATGATAATCGAGTCTCACAGTTTGAAAGCAGAAGCTCTCAACAAGCTCATAAGAGCTTGTCTTGGCTAATATTTGGTTTATAAGCTCCTTGCTAGGTCCACTTGAGATTGTGATATCCGGTCTTGGGTTCCAATAGGGTAGATAGCTTATTTTTAAGCTTGAAATAAGCACTCAGGGACCGAATTCACTTGTTTGATTTTGTACTCATAAGCTTGTAGCTGGTTATCTAGAGGTGTAGACTAGTTGATTTAGGTTCTTTTCACTGAATTGTAGCTTAATCTAAGTAGAGGTAGCTTCTGGTGCATTCTAGAGCTTATTAGCTTATTATTTAGAGCTTATTTAGGGACAGTTTGCACTACAGCTTCATAATCTTACACATAAGCCCTAGCTTTTATATTTTTCATAGATTTAGAATATAATTTTAGACTTTTCCTGAATTTTTCATCACTGTTTGCTATTTTTTTTATTTTAAATCAATTTTTAGGACTTTTTAAATAGCTTTTAATACAAATAAATCAGAAAAGCTTCAAAAAAATAAGTTTTCAATTTTCATAGATTAAGATAAATATAAAAAGCCAAAAATATTTTTCCATAATTTTCCTAGTTTAAATAGTAATTTTAGCAATTTAATTAGTTTTAAATAGTTTTAAATCATAGAAATTAGAATATAAATCGAAAAAATACAAAATTAGTTTTGAAAATTCTCTTTAGTTATTTTAGATTTTTAAAATAGTTTTATAATTTTCCCATTAATTTTCATAATTTTTAGTATTTTAATTTAGTTTTAAAGTTTAAAATTAGTTTTAATTCAAATTTATAAAAGAAAAATCAAGAAAACCCAATTTTAAAATAGTGATAGTGTTTATTTAATATAATTTAGCTTTTTAATTTTCTTTTCACTTATTATTAAGCACTTATATGTTTTTTATATTTTTCTTAAGTTTACATCATATTAAAGTATTTTTAGGAGTTTTCTCGATTTTCCTTTGTCATCTAGTATTATCATTAACCCCTTTTCCTGCTCAATATCACCCGATCACTACACGCTTAGCTATTCAACAAGACCGTTGGGACTTAACGACCGGGAAACACTATACTCTCCTGGACTTAATTGCTTTGGTTTTAAATCGCTTGATTTTTATTACGGTTGACCATTCATTGAGTGGTTGACTTGCAGTAATAAACATGACCGTTTGGGACCAATCAGTGTGCATATATGTCCGACTTCTAAAAATGTTGATAACAAGGAGTGTGCACATATATCTGTTTACGTTTGCGTTAAATATTACTTGTACACATGTGTATAGATCGATTAGATCCATGTATTTATGCTTCTTATAAATTTGTATTTAATTGTATATCAATCGATATTGGATTTTGTATTATACATGTATGTTCTTGGTTTCATATAGACTTATTTATCTAGAAAACATGTATGCACTTCACTATGAAAAACATGTATGTTGAAAAAACTATTCCAAAAAGCAAAATAATAAAATTAATTCATAAAAACACATATGCACTAAATCGGTTTAAAACATGCATGTTCCAAAAAAAAAAAAAAAAAAAAAAAAATTGAATGTTTTTAAAAATAGGATTTATTCATTTTAAAAATCAAAATAATATAAAATTGACTTTTACTATTATACCCTTCGGATTAAATAAAAATGTTTAATAATTCAAAATGCTATGTTGCACAATATGCATTACTAAAAGTACATAAGGGGTTCTTGCAGCTTCTCGTGACTTAAGTTTTAAAATAAAGGCCCTATATATATATATATATATATATATATATATATATATATATATATATATATATATAGGTAAAATTAAAATAAAAGACAAATATCCGTAAAAAGAATAAAAGTTTTTTTTTTTTTTTTTTTTTTTTTTTTTTTAATTCTCAAAAATTCCAAAAAATCCACAAGATCGGGTATGTTGGTGCATAAAACTTTTGAAAACATTTTTATAATTTTGAGTTTTGATCGTTTTTAATGCACAAAACGAAATTTGATGCAAAAAATTTTGATGCACAAAATTTTCAACTTGTTTTAGTTAGATGCGAATGTTATTTTGATGAAAAAAGTCAAGAGTTGGGTGCAAAACCGATTTTGATGCACAAAATAACGATTTAATGCAAAACGATTTTTCATAATTTTTTTGGGAAAAATATCCACTTTTAGAAAAAGTTTTTCAATTTTTCACGACTATCATACCCGATCTTGTGGAATTGTTTGGGAATTTTTCGAGAACTTTTTGAAAAAAATCTTTTATCTTTTACGGATATTTGCCTTTTTATTTGATCTTTATCATATATATATATATATATATATATATATATATATATATATATATATATATATATATATATATATATATATATATATATATACACACACGCTTCATGTAATATTATATCCTCAATGTTTGCTTAATATACTTAAACTTATAATAATTTTTAGATGTATGTTTACTGATTTGTTTGATACGTTTTATATTATTTACATATATTTTTTAAACAATTTCAATGTGCTCAAATTGTAATTTCTTGGAGCTAAAGCTAAAAACACTAGAGTTGCAATCAGCATTACAACCACATCATTTTGAAAAAGATGTATTTTATATGTGTTTCACAAATAATTACTATATTTTACTAAAGATATATTAGATTGAAAATATGCAATTCAATCGGGTAAATGAAAAACTCGATGGAGAACAAGCATCATCAGCTAGAAATCTTTTGTACCTAAATCTACAAGTACTGGAGTTGGTTAAAGAACATCATGAAGAAGAGGTAGGGTGTGTTTGTTTTAAAAAAAAGTTTACTAGCCTTTTACTCTTACCAAGAGAGGAGGCGCAGACGCTTTCCTTGTTTGTTTTTTTTATTTCGAGTGCACCTACCGACATATAACATCTTACTCAAGAAGAGGTGTGACTATTTTATCGCTTCTTACTCGATAAGAGAAGACTTGTGTTTATATAATATATTTGATGGTTTATTAACTATGTTATATTTACGATAAAAGTCTTGTTTCATATTTACATAAGTTCTTATTATCGCATTGCGTTGGTTTAATAAATAAATCAGAAACGAAAGACTTAAAATCATTCGGACATCAATTATACAAAACAAACAACATTATTTCGCTCGATTTAAACTTTCTAGCCACCTCTTACTGGTAAGATGTGGTAGTCAAATTCAAACCTAAAACATCTTAATGAAACAAACACACCCGTAGTTTATATGTGTTTCACACATCATAACTATTATTTTACTATAGATGTATTATACTAACCATTTGAAATTCAATGATAGTTCTATGCTCTAAAGCTAAATTTTTTGGAGTTGATGTTAGCATTACAACCACATCATCCTAAAGAAGAGGTATTTTATATGTGTCTATATTTTACTATAGATATACTATATTTTGAATTTTAAATTCAGTCAGATTGGTGAATAAGAAGGATCAACATTTGAGATTATTTTGAATCTAAAGCTAAAAAAAATGGAGTTGATGTCAGAACATCATGAACTCTTGGTGTTTTATATGTGTTTAACAAATCATTACTTTAATTTATTATAGATACATTATATTAATCATTTGAAATTCAATGAGATACATAAAGAATCAGTAACTAACAAGCGTAAATCCGACATGCCAGTTGAAAAACGTTTGGCTCTAAAGCTAAAAATAATGGACTTAATTTCAGCATCAATAGAAATGGAAAGGTGTGCTAATAAAGTAATTGATGATAAAGATGTTATTATGAAACTACAACCACAACATCGTGAAGAAAAATGTATTTTGTATGTGTTTCACGAATCATTACTATATTTTACTATACATATATTATATTGATAATTTAAAATTCAACCAGGTACATGAAATAGTCGATGAAGAATCATCATCATCAGTAACTAACAAGCGTAATTTGCGGGTATTTTGAGCAAGGTTATTTGAGGGTGTGAGGTTTGTCTATTGCGTTTTGGCCTTATACGAGTCTTTTTGTAGCCTTGCCCCTTGCATTTTTATATTTAGAACCCCTTAGATTGTTCCCTTTAGGCTTTAGAGCCTCTAAGCTAGTTCTTTTAGGCTTTAGGCGTTTTGTGGCTTCTCTTGTCCCTTTTGCTTTACCTTAGTTGTAGGCCCCTTTGTGCTGCCCTGCTTGTTAGTTGTTGATTTCTTTGGCACTGGTCTTCTTTGCCTTTTTCCCCTTTTCTTTGCTTGCGTTTTTCTTGGTGCCCTTGTCCCTTTTGTTTTTGCGTTTTTGCTTTTGATCTTTTACGGTTTGCTCGTGTCCCTGCATCTTTCGCGCTTTTTCTTTTCTTTTCTAGGTTTTTTGCGGCATTTGCTATTTATGTTTATGTGTTCGTTTTCCGTCTATCTGCTTCTCTATGCTTGGTTGCTTTTTTTTTTTTTTGGTTTCTTACTACATTTGTTTTTTATGCTCTTTAGTTGTTTTTTGCCTTTCTACTCTGCTTGTATGTTTGTTTTTTCCTTTTGTCTTTTGCATGCTTATCTTTGTCATTGTGCATTTTCACTGCTCTCTTTCACACACAAATTTTTTTATATGAGTACTCTCATCGCACACACTTGCTGGAGGTCTTTCTGAAAGCAACATCTTTACTATTGGATCTATCTTGCGCTGTATGGTAGGATCCGCCATATTCAATCCTCCTATCTCTCGCTGGCATGATCGAGTATGTTATTGTTGTTTTATACTTTGTGATAAAGTGATATTGTTTTATACCAATGGGCCTTTAGTCCAATGGTAAGAGCTTCTAACCTTGTGTCAATAGACCACGGTTCGAATCTCCATTGGCCTAAAAGCTTTCAATTAAGATCATATCCCATCGCAAACGCCCGATTACCCACAACGGCGAGGCGTTTAAAGAAAATGGTCGGGTTCAAAGTTTGGCCTTCGATAAATACAACACCGGTATACGCGATCATTCGCGGAAGGATCTTTAGAGAGAGTCCGGTTGACATCCTTAACATGCATGAGACAGTGATCCCACGATTTTGAAGATATTGCTATTTAATATCCGAAAGTCCATATAAAGTAAAACCCACCGACCCGATTGAAAAGGTGACCCGAATAATAAAAAAACTTATTGGGTCCGTGTGTTGGCCACAAAACAAAACAAAACCCTTTTCTAGATACAATTTCATTTTTGGGGTTTTCATTCATTAATAATCATCTGAAACCCTAAAAGTCATCTATGGCTGATCGATTAACGCGTATCGCTATATTGAAAGAAGACCGCTGCAAACCCAAGAAGTGCCGTCAAGAGTGCAAGAAATCATGCCCTGTTGTCAAAACTGGTACTTTTTTGCTTATAGATAAGCACTTACTATTTGGATTTACTTCTTTTGTGAAATAAGTAGTTAGTTTCATATCAAATAAGCAGCTCCTTATGAAAAACTGCTACTTTATCATTCTTTACATGTTGCAGGATGATTTTATAGATTCTTTTTATAGAGGGTGTTTGGGATTCTTGTTTGCTTATAAATAAGCTGCTTAATAATTAGCACTGTTGTTTGGATTTACTTGTTATGCAATAATACTTGAAAAAAATAGTAATTTCTTTAATCAGGTTTATTTATAAAAGGTTTTGGGTTAACTACGAGACTAGAGATATTACCTTGTTATGAAAAACGCTAAAAGATAAGCAATTCCAAACATACTCTTAGTGTTGTTTAGATTGTGACATAGTTTGTTTTTGTATATAGCGATGGTAGTTAATTCGGGGTTTGGAAAATTTATAATACTTATAAAAGGTTATAGGTTTATTTTGAGATTTTTTAAAGCTTATTCGTGGGCTTATGTGATTTTGGCTTATTTTTAATAAGCTCAAATTTTCCGGCTTATTTTGAGACCTACGGGCTTATATAAGCTTACTTATGGCATAATAAACTTATACAAGCCCTTAGGTCTCAAAATAAGCCGGAAAGTTTGAGCTTATTAAAAATAACCGAATTTACATAAGCTCATAAGCCCACAAATAAGCTTAAGCAAAGACGCCTGAAAAGTTGGTTTTAATTTCATATCAGATGGGGTAGTGGAAATGGCAATCAGTTTAATGACGACTTGTAAGAATTCATGTATGTTAATGTCAATCAATCTGGTTAACCGTTAACTATTATGATCGCTTTTAACATATTGGACTTGCCTGGTAAGTAAAATGAGAGTGCTGTAAGAAACCTATGTGGTCTAGTATATTTAGGTTGAAGAACTACTTGTAGATATAACTCGTAGGTTTTTGTTGTGTTTCGTAAGGCATGAGGTGCACCTTTTTTTAAGCCTAGTAGAAAGCACAGGATGAGGTGCTCCCAAATATTGTTCCAACTAGTGAGTGAGCCATATATGGTGAAATACGGAGTTTACTCAAACATCTTTAACGTAGGTTATTTCTGACCTATCTGAGTAAAGTTTAAGATCAAATTAATGATTAACAGGTACTTTAAGAGTCGTTGATTAGAGCTAGATGGTGGGATTTGTATCTTTTGACCCCTTTAATGGTCTAAGGAAATTTAAGTGGATACTTAGACAGACCCAAAAATTGTTCGTTTAGATATACTATGTAATATACTATGTATTTTTGGGTAAAAGGGACCTTCCACCCTGGTAAAATAATGTAATATACTATGTATAGGCGCATAACATTGTTAATAATGTTGCTACATGAGGAAAATGTAATTATCGTTATGGACCTAGAGACATATCAATGGTTATACACTAAAAATTCTTTTTTTTTGGCCAGGTAAGCTATGTATTGAGGTCAGTTCTGCATCCAAAGTGGCATATATTTCTGAGGAGCTTTGCATAGGGTGTGGTATATGTGTTAAGGTTGGTATAGCGTGTAAAAATTCTCAATATTGTTTCTGTTTCCATATCAACAAAGTATGATATTGTTTGTTTTTGTTAATGTAGAAATGCCCATTTGATGCGATTGAGATCATTAATTTACCAAAAGATTTGGAAAAAGATACAACTCACCGTTACGGGGTCAACACCTTCAAGTTACACAGGTTAGTTAGTAAACCTGTCTGATTTGTTACACCAGTGTTGCTATTTCATTTACTTATGAATGGATTGATTCCGATTATGTATATCTCAGATTGGGTCAAACACGCAAAGTAATAAATATTAGCGTAACGGCTTAAAAGTTGCTCAAAGTGTACTGTTATAATGCATAATGTATAAACTATAAAACCATATGGAACATCTTGTGTAATCTTTAAAAAATTTTGTTATCATATATGGATCACTAGTTCTTCACAAAAATCTAGAACCATGGGAAAAATCTGTTTTGGGTCAACCTAACCTGTTTTTACCGTACAAAAGTTACCTTCTCTAAACCATTAATGGCAGGTTGTATGTATTGCTTCAAGATGAACACAGAATTGATAAACTTTAATGGCAGGTTGCCTGTCCCGAGGCCTGGGCAAGTTCTTGGCTTAGTCGGAACAAATGGAATTGGGAAGTCGACAGCTCTCAAAGTTTTGGCTGGAAAACTGAAACCCAATTTGGGTCGCTTCAATGTAAACCTGTTGATCCCCTATAATATTTTTTATAAGTGTTTTTGGCTGACTTCTTTCAATGTTGTTAATACTTTAATTATTTACGAATAGAACCCTCCTGACTGGCAAGAAATTTTGACCTACTTCCGAGGATCTGAGTTGCAAAACTACTTCACACGTATTCTGGAAGATAATCTAAAGGTTCATTATACATCTCAACAACAATCTAAAATGATAATATGTTTTGTATTTTATGTATGTTTTATAAAAATATTTCTTGTGTCAAACTAGGCTATCATAAAACCGCAGTATGTTGACCATATTCCAAAAGCAGTTCAAGGAAATGTTGGACAAGTCCTTGAGCAAAAGGATGAGAGAGATGCAAAGGCGGAGCTTTGTGCTGATCTTGAGCTGAATCAGGTTATAGATCGTAATGTTGGAGACTTATCCGGTGGAGAGCTTCAGAGGTTTGCGATTGCTGTCGTTGCCATACAGATGGCAGAGATATATATGTTTGATGAGCCTTCAAGTTATCTTGATGTGAAACAACGCCTTAAAGCTGCCCAAGTTATCCGATCCTTACTTAGACCCAACAGGTTATATATTTTCCTTTGTTTTTCGCCTCTAATTGAAGATGCTTGATACTAAGTTATCAATACACCTAACCCATGAAACTTCATGTTTCAGCTATGTGATTGTTGTTGAGCACGATTTAAGTGTGCTTGATTACCTATCAGACTTCATTTGCTGCCTGTATGGGAAACCTGGTGCATATGGTGTTGTGACTCTACCTTTCTCTGTCAGAGAAGGAATAAATATCTTTTTAGACGGTTTTGTGCCCACTGAAAACCTTCGTTTCCGCGATGAGTCACTTACTTTTAGGGTAATGTTTTCACTAGTATTTACCGCCATAACTGTGATTTCACCATAACTGATTTTTGTTTATCTTTTTGCTCTGTGGGTGAATAGGTTTCCGAGACAACACAGGAGAGTGCTGAGGAAATTGAAACATATGCACGCTACAAGTACCCAACTATGTCTAAAACACAGGGTGGTTTCAAATTAAAGGTGGTTGAGGGTGAATTCACAGACTCGCAGATTATTGTAATGCTTGGTGAAAATGGAACCGGGAAGACAACATTTATCCGAATGCTGGTGAGTTATTTTTTCTCTTAAAAGAATTGACAATTGTTATAAGACATTTTTTCTCAAAACATTTTTATCTACAACTCACAAACTTTTTTGTATAAAAAGAATAGAGTGACCATCTTTGAATATCTAACAGAAAGTAGTAGTAAGATAAATATGGACATAACAAATATCTGGCTTGCTAGTATGCCAAACATAATTACAAAATTATAAAATTAAAGAGTTACCTTAGTTAAACTAATTTAGAAGGTCTTTTTATTATTATTTAATTTGCATTCAAAAAAGCATTTTGTGAGACATTCAACCTGTTTGATCTGCTTGCTTTCAAGCCTTTTTTCCAAATAATATTACCGGTTTGACTTTGACCCGAAACACTTCTTCCAAGAAGATTGTCCATAACTTAGTGTGTCAAACTACTATTAGCTGTTTTTAATGCATGATTTACGAGGTTTTTTATAACTTTGACCCGTTTGATCATCTTTTTTGAAAACAAATTTTCTTTTACCTGTTCAAAGTGGAACACTTAATTGTTTGAAAAAAGTTTTTAAAATTAGTGGCACAAGCATGCTATCTTTTCTTAAAAGTCTTCTTAATAAAACTTTATCATAGGAGATTTCATGCATAACACAACAAAACTTTATTGACCCGTTTATAACTAAATGGGTCAAAATTGCCACCTGTAGCTGTTTTCATGTGTATATTGGGTGCCTAAGTCTGTATTCATTAAATCTGTAGGCAGGTTTACTAAAGCCTGATACAGTGGAAGGCACTGATGTGGAGATACCTGAGTTTAACGTCTCTTACAAGCCCCAAAAGATCAGTCCCAAGTTCCCTCATTCAGTTAGGCATCTTCTACATTCAAAGATTCGTGATTCGTATATGCATCCTCAGTTTGTTTCCGATGTCATGAAGCCTCTTCAAATCGAGCAGCTAATGGATCAAGAGGTTGTGAATCTTTCTGGTGGTGAATTGCAAAGAGTTGCTTTGTGCCTGTGCCTAGGAAAGGTAAGTAATCCTCTTGTTTGCTTGTTTAATTTTTTCGTTTAAAAAAAAGGACAGTTCTTTTGTTTTTTTTTTTGGTTCTTACTCAGATCTAATCATTATGATTTGGTTGTTAACTGAATATGATCTCACTTTGTTTTCTTTATCGTGTTCTAATTTCAGCCTGCTGATATCTACCTGATAGATGAACCAAGTGCGTATCTTGATTCTGAGCAGCGTATTGTCGCTTCAAAGGTTATAAAGAGATTCATACTGCACGCCAAAAAGACTGCATTCGTGGTTGAACACGACTTCATAATGGCCACTTATCTAGCAGATAGGGTGATTGTTTATGAAGGGCAGCCGTCTGTTGATTGTGTTGCTAATTGTCCTCAGTCGTTATTGAGCGGAATGAATCTCTTTCTATCGGTAAGTGCCTGCTTTATCGCTAATAATC
Source organism: Chrysanthemum lavandulifolium (assembly GCA_022545495.1). NCBI lineage: Eukaryota > Viridiplantae > Streptophyta > Magnoliopsida > Asterales > Asteraceae > Chrysanthemum > Chrysanthemum lavandulifolium. Next base: position 98,159,455 of record CM040242.1, on the reverse strand, counting down.
TAACTATGTTTTCTAACTTTAAATATCCATCGATAAGAAAAGAAAACTTGTCTTGATCAGCCACATTCTCCTAGGGGTGTGAATGTGCTTTGCTTAGAACCAAGAAAACCAGTTAAATACTTTGGTTAGTTAGGTCCATAATCTAAACTCTCCGGACCAAGTATCTTCGTACTTTCTAGACTATGTACCATTAGTAAATGTGGAAAACTGGGTGGGGGTTGGGGAACTGGTCACTTTTTGAACTTTAAAAGTATAAATTTGCTGTTGTGATTATAGTTATAAAAGTAACCGCGGAATATTATATACGTCCTTGCAAACTTTGCAAAATACGCATTTGTCCAAAACATTGCTGTTGTGATTATAGTTATAAAAGTAATCGCGGAATATTATATACGTCCTTGCAAACTTTGCAAAATACACATTTGTCCAAAACATAAGTTTTCAATGGGCGCAAAGTGATTTTGGCGGTTTTGATGACTTTCGACTAAATTTCAGAGCTCATAGGACTGTTAAAATGTCTGATGTGTTTGACCCATTTGACCCTATTCCTGTTCAGTCAAATCATTTAGCTTAACCCATTCGATTTATTTTAGATAAAACATAACCTTTGTGTAATTCTAGATTTTGTTTTTAACTTTATCTGAATTTGGACTTATAACTGCATGCGTGTTTTATATCTCTGCATTCCTTCATTTATTGTTCTTATTTGTTCAGGGGGTCTGTATAGTTTTTATTCTACGTTTTTCTGTTATTCATGCAATTATCTGTTGACAACGTTAAAAACTGGTGTCTGATATGTTTTGGTACAGCATTTGACCATCACGTTTAGACGGGATCCAACTAATTATCGCCCAAGAATCAACAAGCTTAATTCAACAAAGGACAGGGAGCAGAAACTTGCTGGATCTTATTATTATCTGGATGACTAATTTTGTCAGTTCGAGTTGTAAGCTATATAGTGATCACTTTTGTCCAGTGAGTGGCGGCGAGTTCATCTCCAGTGAGTGTTGCTACACCATGATAAATCTTGTTTGAAAGAGTTTTTGATAGCATGCAGTTATGTGTTACAGATCCTTGTACTTAAGAGTGCACCAGTTTTTATTTGTTGGTACCCCTTTTGTTTTCTATTTGTAACTTTCGGCTTATGATCACTTTTGTCAGTTACTGATATTCGAGCGGATGGTTATTTTTGGTGATTTTGAGGAATGTGTTTAATGTGCTATGATGTTTTGAACATTTTCTCATTCTTTTTTAATGCATGAAAATTAAAAAAGAGAGTTCAAAAAAGGCTTTCCTTTTCTCAAACTGTCATGAGAGTTGGTCTTAAAGTTGTGGAAACATTTAGGTTCACTGGTTATGTTTTATACATGTTATTTTCTCGCGCACATGGTTTTATTGGGACACGACAAGGTATTACGTGGCCAGTAAATGAATGACATTAACCCGCGAACTCGTTAGAACCGAGATGGGGCCTTGTACGGACTAAACTAGTCTCTTTGTTTGTATGTCCTATTTTTTGAGCTGATGTTGTTTGCTTGAACTTGTGCCATTTTCATGTCCCTGAAACTTTGTTTTTCATTTTGATGCAAAATTTTATGAATTTATTGGGTTAAGGTGTCTCATTCAAGCAAGGCTGTCTTTTTCCCCTCTCACCGAGAGCTTAGTTTGCTTCTTTTAAAGCTTTAGAGCATCTCTGTGAGCATTAAGAGCCCTAGGTAGGGTCACAAAAGACCCACGTCAAGCCTAGCTGGCACATGCGCTAAGCTCATATGACCACACCGCCCCTAGGCGTCATTGCGTGAGTGAAATATTTGACTTGCGGCGAACCAATATTTTTTTTGTTTTGGTTTTGTATTGTGTTTATGTTTTAATTAGGTGTTGTGGGACATAAAAGGGGTGTTTTAGCTTTGAGTGACTAGTGAAGAGGTATTTTGGTGTGTAAGTGATAAGAGAAGTGAAAATGAGAAATGTTGAGGTGCCTCTTTGGCTTGAGCCACCATACCTGATGCTCTAAGTGTACTATTTTAAGTAAAATAGTGCAACATTTATCAAAATTGCTATCCAGCACTTAACATGTCACTATTTTAGTGCAATGAATAATAAACAAGCAAACAACATTAAATTTAGTTCATTGCTATTAATTGCGCTAAACACTATTCATTTATTTAAATAGTCGTTACATTCATTAATCTTTTGATACTTGTTATAAATAATAAATACTAATTTATATAAAGTAATATGTTGTTTCACATTAACTCGATCAAAACGAACTAAATATATCTACATATCTTGATTTATTTATTTATTTATTTTTTTATTTTTTTTGCAAAGGTGAATTATATTAATCTTCCAAAACATATGATACATTTTTAAAAATAGAAGCAAAAGATTTGGACATTCCCAAATCTTATACAAACATAAACAAACCTACAACCAACATTCATCATATATGAGACAATCTATGAGGAAGAGATCCAGGTGAGAAGAAAAATTAAAATGGTAAGAATGAGAAATAGTTAGAATGGCATATTTCAAAACGGGTGAGAAATTTAAAGGGAGATCGATCTACGTTTGTAGATGATCCGAAATGCATCATGCGGTTTGTGGTTTCTTTTCACCTTTCTCATTTTAATTTTATTTATCATTCGATCATTACTCGACAATCTATATGTCGATACTACAAACTCGCAAATCAACATCGCACTGCAGTATTAATCATCTCTCGCATTGGACAATTCATACAACACCAATTCACCTTGATATTGCACTTACCATCTAGCTACATTTCTATCTTACCCTCCCGTCATGATCACTCAACCATCACCCGCAGTAATCATAACAAGATAGGCTAATGGCTTCACTAGGCACTCATAACCCCTCCCCTACAAGGGCTCCTCCAGTTGTACTACATTTCTATCTCAAGAATGGCTTCATATAACTGGGAACACACTCCTCGAGTGAGGACCAACCAAACCTCCTGTGGGAATGTAAAGTATGGACCATGAAGTGTCATCTTTCACCACTCTCAATTTCATACTGCTTACACTCCTCCAAGACCATTTACCCTTCACAAAAGGAAACCCTACTTTATGGTACACCCATACTGAGATATACCTCCTACACAACCAAACATAGCTTTTCTAGTTTCCTCTCAAGGCCAAACCAGAAAATGACTATGGGGTAAATGTAGGTATAATCACACAGTTAAGACTCCAAGGTACAAGGTACTTCACAATTGTAATGGCTCAGATACAAAAATAGACAAGATTACATGAGCATACTATTGTTATCCGTCACACCCCAAATTACTGTTTTGCATGGAATGGAATTCGGGATGACGATCATAGCATCAAAGTTACAGATTATATCGAATCACCTAAAGTGTCGTTTTGAAAATATCGTTTGATTTAGTAAAATAATCGAGTTTACAAAACATAGGTCCCAATAGATTTCAAGATACCAAAATAAGTTTGTTACAACCAAACGATAGTTAAGTGCAAAATGTAGGTGAGACGCGTCGACACCGCGACTCTATGATAAGTCCACATGCATGCCATGAAGTGAATGCCTTAGATACCGAGATAAAACATGCTAAAAGTGTCAACACAATGGTTGAGTGAGTTCATAGAGTATGGTTAACAAGTAAAGCTTTTAAAGAGCGCTCATGCAACAAAGGCAAAGTTTTTGGTCATAAAGAATAGTCCACAAAAGCAAAGGCATTGTAAATACACTCGCCCAAGTTCCGCCTATACAAAACTTGCTACCGTGTGTTCACAACCCACGCCAAAATATGTCTAGAATTCAAGCACGTTATCATAATAGTTCACAAAGCAAAGACATTGTAATCCACTCGGCCCAAGTTCGCCCATACAAAACTTGCAACTGTGTGTTCACAACCCACCGCCAAAATATAGTGTGTCTAGTAGTTAAGTATACATTATCGTAGCAGTTCACAATATAGCACCACGATATAATAATGTATGCTGCAAAGCCCCTAGAATAAATAATATGCGTCCGTAACATAGTGGACGAGAGGTTGACCGACCTCTAATAGCTTATCCATACTACCTACTAATAGGAGACTAACAATGCGAATGTACGAACAAGACATCATACAACTATTATATACAATTAAGAACACTCGAACATGGGAGAATTTGCACCGCTCCGAACATGGGAGACTTTAGATTGAGAACGCCCGTAACATAGTGAGACATTCGCTCCGGACCGGGAGGCTTTAAGATTGCTCAACAAAGGAGACTTTATAGTGATGCTCCGAACATGGGAGACTTTATAGGATGCTCGAACAAGGGAGACTTTATAGTGATGTTCGATCATGGGAGACTTTAGGTCAAGGTCATAACACGACGGTTCAATAAGTTCAAACAAGTCATAAGTTTGTATTTAAGTTCAAGAGTTCCGTTCAAAAGTTCGTAATTAAGTTCAAAGATTTAAGTCGAGTTCAAAAGTTCGTAATACCAAAGAGTTCGAATAATATCAAAAGGTTCAAGATAGTCGGGCGCTCAAAATCACGCCAAACAAGTTTAAAATATATCAAAAGGGTTCTTGTACAAGTTAAAGAGTTTAACTATATGTCAAAGGTTCATATCAAGTCCAAAGTGTTCACTTATATGTTAAAGGGTTCGAATCAATTTAAAAGAGCTCAAATATACATGTCGAAGGGTTCAAAATCAAGGAAAGTGTTTCAACTAATAGTGTTCAAAAGATAGTGATCAATTTAGTTCGGCATAATCTACTTACGCGCATAGAGTGAAACAAAAGATATTTAAGTTCATATAAATGTAAAGTAAAAGCAAGTAGTTGAGCATGTATCTCTCAAGAGTTTATAAAACAATTAAACGAGTAAAAGTGGGGCCACGAACTCACCTGTTGCAATAGTTATGATGACAAAGTGGATGCACGAAATGAGACGCAGCAGTCTAACCGCGACCTATAATAAATGATATGCTCTAATGTAAGTCATGAAACAATGTCGCGCATGCAAACTCATATGATATCCATACCACTTGTACCTTTTGAAAGTAAAGTTTATCGTCGAAATATATGTTTATGACATATTGTCAAGTTACCAAATACTTTACAAGTATTTACGTCGAAATGATATCCCACGATAATCATTTAGTGATTTATTATGAAACTATAACTTTCGTCAGTAAAATAATGTCATTTGACAATTTCATGAAAGTGACTAAACGTCCTTGAAAAGTTAGTCGAAATGGTGCACATCGAGTGTTAGGAAACGAACTCAACGGTTTTGGAAAGTTTGTATCGTTATCTCAAAGTTTTAGTGTTTAAGTTTCCATCCTAGAGGTCTCGATCACAAAGAAAAATATAGGTTAAGTATGGTACTTGTGTCCAAAATATTGTTTAAGGGTGATTTCGCAAAGTTGGGTGACTATATTTTATTCGTTATAACTCCGCTTGACAAACGGATGGACATTTTGAAAATATGCTTGGCGAACTTACTTTTACTAGAAGACATCTCTTTATAAAAAGTTCTACATCAATGTTTAAAACAACCTTCAATATGGTCACTAGTTTTGCCGTAATATTTGCCTATTAGAAATAATATAGTTTTTCTTATATAATAAAGTTACGCAACTTTGTGAAAACGTATAATTTAATCGTTACAAATCCGTTTTCACGCTTTTAAAGGTCCTTAGCTTTGTATCAAAGTATACTAATATATTTTGATAAGTCGACACATTTAATAACGCTTAAACCTCATTTTTGACTCGTAAAGGGTGACATTTTCATGCCGAAATTTCGGAATTATTAGTTTTCGTCGTCAAACTTCAAAATTCATAACTTCTTCGTTATAACTCCGCTTAATCCGCTCAAGCGGCCACGCTTTTTTAAAGTATATTTTCTAAATATCTAGCCCAAAATATTATACCCACTGTCGGATTTTCCAGATTTTCAAAATATGGATGACTCTTTTGCAAACTTGTCGAAATGAGTTTTCTCGCGCCAAACCTATTCTAACCCATTCAAAGCAACTCCGAGCTATTCTAATCCTACCATACACCTTCTTAGGGTTTCATGGGTTCCTAGACATCACCAAAAATAATATATAACAAGGAGTAATTATAGGATAACTTATATACATAACTCTTAAAATCAATGAAAAGTGGTACAACATCATATGACTTGCATGTTTTGCTCAAATATGATGAAATGAATATGAAAATGAATATGAAATATGATCATGAATATGAAAAGCTTACAAGTAACTTGATGAGGGTTATGAGAACAAAGGATTTTCCTAATCACCCAAGGTTTATATTGCAAAACCTTAAACAAGAGTGATACTAGAGTATAATAAACTTGATTAGAAATTTTGATGATCCTTCTTCTTGGTCCCTTGGTTGCGGTTTGTGTAGAGAAGAGAGAAAGAAAATGGTTTTGATCTATAACTTATGAAATAAATGAAGTGAATGTGTTATGTATTTAGTATAATACATTAACTAGTGTAGATATTTACAAAACACAATGACTCACCCTTGTGCATGTCGACACACATAAAAGAAATAAAAGAGTTTGCATTTAGTAGTATTTAAGTATATTAATGTAGGATAAATGTGTAGTTAATTAAGAATAATGAATGACTTGTGTATTTATTTAAACATTTACGGTAGCGTTAGCTAAAATAAATTTTAACGGTCAAAATAAAATATATTGATGTCATAAAATTATAAAATACATTTCTTGTAAAATTTGAGTGAAACGATAATGATCGTGTAGAATTTAAGAAAACCGTCAGTAATTATATAAATATAACAATTTATATATAAAATAAATTAAAAATATCGGTAAACTAATAATATAATTTTTTAGTCTTAAAATGAATATAAAATATATTAGGATTATTTTGGAGGTGTCGGATCAATTGTACAAAATAAATGTTTGACGCTGACAGCGTTTATTTAATAGGAAAATAAACGCTTAATGAAAATATAAATTTGAAAATGACCGGAAGTTGAGAATTGTGACATTCTTCCCATGTCGTGAATCACGTCCTCGTGATTCGATTAATGATACTATGGTCCGAACCTCGACAAGGGTTCTAAAAGTTTATGCTCATGTATGGTCTAAATGATTATGTCAATGCTCATGCATATATCGCGACTATATCCCATTCTAAAGACATGCTCCTTATGATTAGGCTCGATGAGGCAAGCTTTCCCATTCTCGAGCAAAATTTTCAAAAGACTTTTAGGTAACCGATTTTACTTAATCCCACAACTCATCAAACAAGAACATCATACGATTAGGCTAAATCGGTTTAGGTAACAACTTGTTTCTAGCTCGATCTTTGCAACTCATCAAACAAGAACTGCCACTCGGATCAAACTGAAACAAGTGGTTTGAAGAAAATCTTTTGAAAATTTGGCTCGACACGGAATGCTTACACATATGAGACTACTACTCCTTCATTGCATGATTCTTCCCGAATTAGACATAGGTGATCGCCATGTATAATTTAGGAGTAACTATGCAATGCTTGGACTAATCGCCTCATATGATGTTTGTGTCGAGTCATAAGTTCGCATGTATAAGGAGTATGCACTTATAATGATATGATGAGATGCTATGATGATGTAGTTATAGTCAGGGTCAATGATGCAACCTAGTTCTCTATAACCGATGCTCGATATTCATCACACCCCAATTACACCATTTTGCGGCCGAGATTCTGGGGGATGATTCATAGATCAAAGTTACGCTTATTTTCAAAACGACACTTTAGGTCGCTCGATATAACCGTAACTTTGATGCTATGATCGTCATCCCCTGTGAATTCCATTCCGCAAAATGTGATGTGCGACATTATCCATGATCTAAACACTCCTTATTGATTTCTTTGTCTTTAAAGTCATCAATTTTGCTCTTACTTCATCAATTATGATCTTCATAAGGCCTTGAATCTCTTTTACCTCATTCTTAAATAGCCTATTGTTTTTTTTCTTGCCACACAAAGTAAACAGTTGCTGCAAAGCTAATTTTCATAATGATGCTCCAAATGCTCAAGTGCTACTTGCAATTTAATAAACCGCTCACAATGTTCATCCATGTATCATCGATAAACAATTCTTGCTTTAACCTTCATTTATGTCTAAACCTTCTTTGAATAATGACATTAGAAGAACGATGAGCATGAGAGTCGAACTCGCATAATGGACATTCCAACACTTTATTAGGGTACCACTTCATGATCATATATTGATTAACTTTATCTCATTCTGTTCATATTAACGTTTGTTTTGATTTTTGAAGTATTTTCTTTTCAACTTTAACCTTAAATATTTTTGTTTGATGAAATATTTGATGAAAATTATATCAATTGAAAATACATTTGAAACCCAATTCATTCATATATTTTACATCAATTATTATATAACAAAAACAAAAATATTTAATGTTAAAGTTGAAAAAGAAAGACTTAAAAAAACAAACTGGACATTTAATATGGGACGGATGAAATACCTAATTTCTTATTGTAGTATTTAGGTATGTTAGTTGATTTTAAGTACGTTTAGTGTATTATCATGTGCTCATACCGGAGATGCTGATGAGTTTAGCAGGAGAAAGACACTAATTTTTCTCAAAAAAATTTGAATAAAAACTAAAAATACTTTATGTGCTTTTCAAAATAACTTATTTTGAGTTAAGTTGATATTAAATAAGTGGCTAATCTAAACTTAACTTAAAAAACACCTTGTATGTTTGTTTAGCTACTACTTGTGAAGTAAATTAGGGCTAACTGATTGAAAATGATCATACTTGTATTTTTGTTATCACACAGAATGATTTTTTTTTTCTTACAGATATCTTGAATTTTAAACTTTCATCATGCACAGATTTTTTGACTATTCTATCGTGTGAAACGATCATTTACCTTTAAAATTTTAAAAATAAAAGAAACGATCACAAAATACGCGACGATTAAAATTTGAAAGTAAGTGCACACAATACACACAAGAAAAAGTTCACTAGAAAGGACCTGAGCCACACTAATTCAGATTTCAAATTACCCTCCATTCTATTTAATGCATGCAAATTCAAACCCTTAATCGACTTTCGAACCCTGTACAGATGAACCAGCTATTTGATCGATGGGTGTATATTTAGAATTGAATTCTTGAGACAGTTCCAGTTTTGTTAATTGTTAAGGTGCAATTAAGCACATTGTTCAACTTAATTGTTAGTGTTTACCCACCAAGTGTTTGTTGTATTGCACCAGTAAAAAAAAAAAATACTCCCCCTCAGTCCCATAATCATTGTTATTTTTCAGCGAATTAAAATAGACTTTAGTCGGATTTTCTAAAACTTTGTACATAACGAAAGTGGACACTTGTTATGGACCGAGATGGAGGGAGTAAATAAATATCAAGCTTATGCTATTTTCTTGGTTTTTTGTGTGTGCATGTGTTTACGGATATGCAAATGAAGGTTCTTTTCATTTTGTAAGTTCATCAAATGTGGAATTTCTTAAGTACTTGTGATCAGTTGACATATCAATCGATTTTGATTCTTTTTGTTCACGAAGCTAGGTAAAAATACAAACCATAAGCTAAGTTAAGAAATTCAGATGGCTTCGTTTAAATAAAGGGTGTTTTGCCGGAAAGATGGTGTCTCGTTGGGAAAAATGGTGATTGATCGGAAATAATAAATGAACAAGATGGAGGAGTGTTGAATGACCAAATCACCCTTTTTGACCGGTCGAACAAGTTACAAACAAGTTTGGCTGTGTAGAATAAGTGCATTAAGAGGAATGAGTTAATTCAAATTGAACTAAATTTTCTTTAAGGGGGAACATGAATTGCATTTGCTTTAGCTAATGATTTTATTAACAATGTATAATCATGTATATCATTTATTCATTGGTCGTAAAGTTATATCTTGAATGCTACTTAGCTATGATGTATGAACACGTCCCTCCTATTTAGGTAGTGGACATAATGTAGAAATATATAGTTACAGAGGCGTCACTTAATCCCAAGAGACCTCAAAGCTGCACTCACATCATCAACTTCATACCCCGTCGAAACGACTACATTAGAGTTTTCTGGCGGGACCATGTCTTCCTTCTTAAAGCTTTCGTCACTGCGAAGAAGCTTCTCACTTCCATATTCAACCGAACCTTTTAGAATGACAGTCTTGTGGAGGCCTACAAGGAGGTCTTCGTAGTCGGTATCTCCTTTTTCCCCCACAAAGACGATCATTTTGGTAAGATCCATACCCCATGTAATTGACAAGTACCTGGAAACAATCAATTTGCTCTTGTTATTATGCATAGGTAAAAAAGGTAACTAATTACATGTGGTAGGAAATAAGTTGCAGACCTTAATGCTTGTGCTCTTGATGCAAATAATGGTATCACATTCAACCTGTTTGCAGCATGTGTAAAGACTGTGTTGCAACGAAAACTTCTCATCCGAAGCCTCTGGCGAAGATCATCCACCCTGCGTGTCTGCATCCATAGATACATGATTGTAACTATTAATGTCTTTACTTTGGTTACCTGAGCTCATATATTGGTATTATAGGTGGCCAAATGGGCGGGTTAGGATGGTAGCATAATGGGTCGAAAGGGTATGTGTGGATTGACCTGAAACATTTTGACCTGTTTGGCGTGTTTGACTCATTTGACCTGTTTCCCTAAAATCTATGCGTTCTGATTTTACTCTTGGGACTAGCTAAAGATTAAACAAAGTAAATGTTGAAATTGACACCTGCAATTAGTATAGTACCTTGCCGTTCAAAAAAAAAAATAAAAAAAAATAAATAATAATTAGTATAGTACCTTGGCTCCTGGCTTGATGATGTATGTGTAACAGCGAGAGCTAGATGTCTTTATCTGTTCCAAGTTGTCTTCATCTTCATTTTCTAGCCTAGCGACCCTCATTATAGTTGTTCTAACATTTTCCTCTGGCCATCGGTACTCTGTGTGGTTAACATAATCTTTATCAACTGTCATATCTCTCCATGGGTAGTAGAGTTCACTTCCACTATTACAAACTAATGCATCAAAATTTTCGACATTGACTTGGCACCTTTGCAATATTTCTTTTGTCTCCTGTAAACTTAAACCTGTCGATAAAATCAAACCTATCTCCCCGGGATTTGCATCTGCAATTTCAATAACATTCCTTATTATTGTTGACAAAGTCTCTGTCGTGTCTCCATTGGTATCATATGAGTCGGTGGCTATTATGTACAACGCCTGTCTCCTTCCTGGACTGTAGCTCGTGTTTGATTTTCTAGTAGAGGTTGACATTTTTGAGAATGTTTCTATAAGTTCTTTCTGTCTCGTGACTGGATCTAAGTCTCCATTGGCCTTAAAATCACCATCAATTGAGAACCGTAAAGAGAGATCTTCAACATCTTTCAGTGACTCACTCATTGGTTCTTCTTTGTTAGGTATTATTTTCAGCCGGGTGGTGGGATGACGGTTTCTGCAATGTTCAAGATGTGATAGGTAATTCTTGCAGTGTTCTGGCCATGAGAAACGATGGATATTTTTCAATCCATGTTTACGACAATCAGCCCATAGGTTCTTATCTGCTACAAGCTTTAAGAGAGCGTCTTCAATGGCTTTTTGGTCATGTGGGTCCACTAGAAGACCGTTATTAAGTGCCTGATTCATCACAGGTATTTTTGTTAGAAAGACTGCATCATATTTTGAATATGAGCATCAATGAATAAAGAATTGATGTTATATAAATTTGTACCTTGAGTATATCAACGGGCCCACCATTCTTTGTAGCAACAACTGGCAAACCATAAGCTGATGCCTGCAAGTAACTTGAGGCATTAGCATACTTTCTTAAAATAAAATGTAGTCCGTTTTCCACGACTTAAGATACAAGTCACCACTTACCTCTATAATAGTCAGTCCAAATGGTTCCACTAGAGCCGGGTTGATGAAAACGCCCTTTAAAGAAGAAATACAGTATATATGTTATGTACATATATAAACATCATCATAATACATGTTCCCGCCTTGTATGAAAATTCTAACTTTTATAGCAAAACGTAGTCAAATATGAGTGATTGTTTGTAATCATAATGTCTTAAAAACCCTTTGGCAGTGACAAAATAGGGAATGCATGTCAGTCAACATTCGAACAAATACACAAAGTAAATTTTTACTGATTGTTACCTTAGTTTTTGCAGCCAGTCGATATATCTCAGGCACCTCAACTTGTTTATGATGCTTTGGGTAAGCCACATGTCCGTACAAGTCGTACCTGTCGATTAGCTTGAGTACTGTGGTAAGAACCACTGAGCTGCTGCTTGACATGTCTTCTATGTCATCTCTGTTCCCAAGTATAAGCGTCTGCAGTTAACAATTTTCCAAACACATCTTAATATTATAAGTGCACATTGCCACATTGGCATCTGATAAAGAAAAAGAAAATTGTCCAGGTGGCAAAATATGTGAGCCGGGCGGGTTGGGTAACAGGTCAAAAGTGTAACTGTTTTACGGGTCCAGCTGGTTTGACCCAAAATGTTTGTTTGTCAAATCTTCTATTAAACAATTAGTATGCCAAATATGATTGCTGATATATTGGTTTCTTTATTTTCTAAAGCATAATTTATTTTTAAATGAATAAAATGATTTTGGATATTTTAATAAATTACAAAAATATTATTATTCCCAAATTATTTTATTTGACCTGTTTGCCCTATTAGAGATAAAACATAACCTGAATCGACCCATTTGGATGTCAATGGGTCGAAATTGCCACCTGTAGAAGACCATAAAATGAGTCGTACCAAGTTGGCTAGTTCTCGAAGGGGTTTACATTCTCCAAAAGCTTTTAGCAATGTGGTGACGTTTTTCTTAGGATCCGGTCTAGACAATGCTAGAATCATTGGTTTGTGTGGATTTGTAAAAAACCTCATGACCTGCGTAAGAAAATTTGAAGTATGAGTGAAAAACTTGATGAATGTTTTTTTAATAAAAAAGGACTTTTAGATATCTAACCTCAGTCCAAATGGGTGGCAGAGCCCTTTTGTTCAGAGCTTGGTCACGCCCAATAATCGATTCAAGATCCCCATCACGATCTTCGGCCTTGACAAAGCTGAAGTCCATGCCTGGTGGTATTACCTGTATTTTGCAAGGACAATAAAATGTAAGATTAACGTTTTGGTAGAGTTGGAAAAATTGGTGGGTCTGGTAACACATCAAAATGAGTATACTTTTGTACAAGCTGAACGGGTAAGGTCAGTTTGGGTTAACACGTTTAAGTCTTTAACCCATTGTTAGCTTAGTTTCTATATATTGCCTATTTGACCCATTATAGATGTAGCATAACCCAAACCGAGCCGTTCATAAGTAAAGTTAAATGGTGAAAAGATTGTGATTATACCACCATCCTAGGCATGTATCGTCCAAGACAACTCACTCCCCTCGCTCCTAACCCTAAGTTTCCTCTCGAGTTTAACATCGAAACCATCATACAAACCCCATTGCTCTTCAATTTCTTGCCTTGTGCTAGTGACCACCATTTCAGCAGCATCCAATGCCAATTCTTCACCTTCAATCCTCCTCATTATCTTGTAGGTCGAATTGATATCCTCTTTAGAAAGCCTACCTTGTTTTAACAACTGCTCAAATTTGTTCCTTCCTAACGAATGTCCAGTAAGCACCATAGGCACATTTAAGGAGCCAGATAAACGTGCTGCAACTTCACCTGCATCTGCATAGTGGCCATGAATCACATATGGCCATATCGGCTTCCCGCTGTCAAACTGATCTCCTAATGCTCTTGCCATGTTTACAACGTGGCTTAGTGCCCCATCAACAAATTCTGGGATGTAAGGCCACAGCGACTCTTTGAATATATACCTGAGATAAGCCTAAAGATTAATGGGGTATGCATGAGGTGACAAAATGTGCTGATCACGTGTGTTGAGTCAAGTTAAACGTAGTAATCTTTAATGGGTCAAAACAGGTCAGGATGGGTTGACCCGTACGTTTGTCAAAAAAAACTTTAGACTTTGTATATATATTAATGAGGCAGATCCGCAGATATGATAACAAAAGTTTATTTTGAAAGAAAATTTACTTTTTTCCTATAAGAATTTGGGGGATTACATGCTAACTTATATCTGAAGTAGCCATTTGGCTGTTCAAAAGATGTTCCATTTGACCCGTTTCAGATAGAACGTAACCCGAATCAACCTTTTTCGTGATTGAACGGATCAGGATTGCCACCTTTAATGGTGTATCTACCATAGACATGGAAATAAGTTTGGAGTGTAATCATGTGAAGAGAAAGTACCTGTCTCGGGGTCCGCAAGGGATACGAACGATGTAGGCCCCACAATTACCAGAACCTTCAGGAGGAGATGAGAGCATCTCAATAGGCTCACCATAACCATAGTCGACATCTGGGCATGCTATTTGTCGAGTCAATAAGTCAACCCGTATGACTCCTTCCATGTCAGCCAATGCTTTTGCAAGTTCCACCACATATTTCACCTGCCCACCCGTGTCAGAATCTCTCCCGAGTTCCATGTTTTCACCTCGCACCAACCCATGGATACTGCATGTACATAATGACTATATAATTAATATACGTAATGTCATTGTAAAAAATTCTAAATACGCTTGTGTACAGTTTGGCACTATACGATTGCTCTTTTTTTTTTTTTTTTTTTTTTTTTATAATATTATTTAAGTGTATATGTAACACTTATAATCAAACCTCATAAGTAATATTTTTACTGGTTACCCAACCCGGGCCACCCGTTTTGCCAGCTATAGGTATCAAGCATGATAAACCACCTCAGAGTAAAAATTGGAGTACAAAAGGTAATGTTAAGAGGTAAATTAAAATCTTTTGAGATTTTAACTTGTAGGTTACCTGATGAGAACAATGTAAAGTTGGCGAGATTTATTCTCGTCTGACCACATTACCATCTCGGAGTTTATCCTTGACATCATGTTAACTGGCAAGGATTCACCTTTTTCTTTTTCGCCTTCGGAGAGTTCTGAAAGATCTTCTGCAGCATCATGGCGACCTTTCTCCCTTTCAAGACGACGGTTTGCTAGTCTTTGTGCATCATCTACTGCTATCTGCAACGTATTATATTTCCTTATTATTATATTTTATGGTGATTTAAACATGCGTACTAGAGGTAAAATGGATGGATCGGGCCGGTTCCATTTTAATCTTTTCTTTTCTAAACTATTGATGCGTTGTATGATTTATAAAACAAGTTACTCCGTATTTACAATCTAATGGTAATCTATGAATAAAACGATTTTAGAGATTATATAAGCATGCCTATGAAAGAGATACTTTAAGCAAAAATTGACCTACCCTTTGCCAATCTTAACTACAATTTTTGCTGACACATGTGACCCTTCTGAGATTAAAGTAATCCAAACTGACCCATTCATAAGTGAATGTGTCATTGTTGGCACCTCTGATTTCTTAAACTCCAAAAAGAGATGATCTGAGTTTGGTACTTGGTAGTTCTGATATTCAGGATACGGATTTTGGTTCACGAAATTCTGTTCTTATTTCTTCAGTCAGTCATGTAATTTTAAAAAAGTGATAAAATAGGCAATTACTATATTTGACGTTGTAGTTTGGCCTAATATTAATTAAACGGTTAAGATGCTTCTTAATCAGCGTAAAGTAATGAAAACTTTATAATCTTCTAAACTTGTTAACTTAATTAATTTTTTTTGGAACGTTGATAAGCATAACGATTACTTGTATTATTTTTGAAGGTATGGGGAGAAACCTGCTTCTTTTTACGGGTAAGATGCCATATCCGCCAGCACATATTCTCAAGCCTATTGCTTCTTTCAAGCGTGTTCCTTGTTGCAATTACCTGCACCTCTCCATTTTACATTTCAAAGGTTAGTATCCACTTAAGCAATCAGAATTATACTCGAAACGCATCAACTTATCATTTATATGGTCCCAACATATATGGAATAACATTTTTATTACATGCATCTCTCCACTTTAAACACCCTACTAATCGTCGTTATTGACATAAGATTTTTCATTTTCATGCTATGTTATCATGGTCTCTCTTTTTGTCCGATCAATTGCAATTTATAACAGAAAACCATACAAAGTTATATACGTAGTTAACATTAAGTTCATGCTTAAAACACAAAGAAGCATATAGCTAGAGCATCCCAAACACAAAATAGATGATGATGGAAGTAGACTAGACCTTGATCCAGGTACGATGAAGGTCAGATTCATCGACACTATTAACAACTTCTTCCACGAAGTAATTCGTGGGACTGAAATGTTTATCACGCTTAACGTTGTCTTGAAGCTTTTCTAGCTTCATCTTTGTGTCAACCCCTTTTTGGCTCTTGAGATTTGCTCCAACATCCAATATCGCCTCCAAGTACCCGTTTATCCACTCGTTCCTAGCCATCCTGCAAACTTCCCGGGAGGTAGTGGTGAGAGGAGGAGAAGCTCTCTTGGTTTGAAACAGATTTTGGAGAGACCTTTGATACTTTATAAAGGCCTTTTCTCATACAAGACAATATTATGCCATATTCTAGCTAGTTACGAGTACTAGATTTTATTTGATTCATAATAAATAAATGTAAGAATTGGATTCTTTTTACCTTTTTCACATTTATTTTTTAGCTAATAAATTCATGTAATTGAGTTTCAATACCACAATATATATGAAACAACACGTTTATGTCGACAAGAGATTGTTGGTTCAAGTACTTTTTAGAGATGTATTCAGGGGCAGAGTCAGATATTTTTACTCGAGGGGGCACATTTTGATAATTTTTAAAAACTATATTACAAAATGGTTATTAAAGGGGGCAAGTTACAAAAAAATCCAGATATTTTAGAAACTTTACACTATAATATTTTTTTCTAGAGGGCACGTGACCTCCGAGACCCCTCCCTATCTCCGCTCATGGATGTATTAAAACATAGCTTTATAACTTATATAAATATTTCAGAATGCATATGTTAAGTTATTGTTTTAAACTGTGATTACGTTTTATGCTTTTAAAAATTTGCTTAATTTTTGTGGGTTTAAATGTACGTGGTCATGTTATTTTCGTGATACATATTTTTTGGGATGTGGACGTGTAATAAATAGAAGCTGGTTAGAGGTGAGCATTTTGCCCATCCATGCATATATTCTCTTCTATCAAGTATTGGGTTAGTGGACTACAATCTCTGATATATAAATATAATTTTTAATATATGAAAATATCGTTTAAAAGTATAATACTACGTAATTAATAGCAAGTACTACAAGTTTAGTAGAATGGTCACTGAAATTTTAAGGTAATTTATGCGTTAACTAAAGTATTTATCAGTCATATTAGGGCCATTAATTATATGGGAAAGTTTAACAGATCCAAAAGTGATGAAAACTTTTCTTTTTACTTTTCACTATAGCAAACTTATGTTTTATGCATGTCGACCATGAATTTTATTTTATTTTTTTGTGAATGTCTACCATGAAATTGTTTAAAATCTTAAAACTTTTCATTTTATAATGCAAATGTTATCGTAACACATTTTATAAAGTTGTAAATATTAATACGTGGCAGAAAATTATGTTTAATTATAGAATAAAAAAGTTTATAAGTCGATGAGTTAACATGACATGACTGTAAGTCCACCAACAATGACAATAATGACAAGCTTTACTATTATGGTTATTAAGATTTTAACGACTCTTAACACAAAATATTAATAAAGTTTAATTAGATCAAATATGTTTTCTCACATATATGGTTGAAAAGCTTCGTTATTATTGTTGTTTTTTACAATTATGTCCGATTCGTTAGCCTTGTCTTATTATTCAAAGTAATGATTGGTATATGTTAAAGCTAGCTAGAATTAAACAAAAATATCATGCGAAAGAAATAAAGCCAGTTCGGTAATAGGTATATTTGGAAGATATGCCATAGAAGCCCTACAATAATCTTGAGGTACCGTATGCTATTCCCTAATTATTTTTCATTAAAACAATTTTGCTTCAATATTCATATGCTGTATATAACAAAATTTTGGTTTTGGTAATATGCGTTTCACATTCTACGTATGAATATAAATATAAACATGCTTCTAGTGCACCCAAAACTTTGATAAAATTAGACCGAAGAAAATGAAACATATTGATACATACTGGAAGCCTTTAATCCGTTATAACGACAGTCATTTTGCTCACTTCTATAAAAAAGTGCAAGGTAGCTCAGCTTCATGAAGTCACAAATCGTTGTGTTGGTTACGAATGGCACATATGCTATATTTATACATTTTTTTTGAACAGATATTACTCTTAAAGATGGGTGATATTCTACTCTTCAGAAATATTACAAGTTATGTGGTAAGCTATCAGTTAATCACCATTCAAAAACATTTGGTCGACATAACTAATTTTATACAACCTAAACATATCATACTCTGATAGTTATCTTTCAAATTTTCGGATGTTTTAATAGAAAACAATTATGGTTTGGCATAAATAAAATGGAAAAGGAGAGAAGAAAATGGATAGAGACTTTGAGAAGAGAACAAACGGATATCAAGTGGAGTTGAGGGATATTGGTGTATGGACATAAAAGTTGCAAAGGTAGCATCAACTCTTACATAGTTATGGCATGAAATCAAGTGGTCTTAACATACTTGGACCTTCAAAGAGTTCGATGCTTCGATTATTTATTTACAAAAGAATATGATTCTATAAATTAAATACAAATAAGTAAACTTATTTTCTTACGAAAACACTTGATAAAAGATTAATTATTGTTATATTTAACTTTATCAAATATATCACATATGATGTTTAATAAAGGTTACGACCAGCCATGGAATGCAGAAATCCAATTCGGAAGGGGCAACGAGCGATTCGATAACGGGTTGAAATTTTTTTTACAGTAAAAATTAAAATGAATCGGATCGGGTCACCATAAATTAAACGCAAAATCACTTATGTACATTAGGCAATTAACACTAACAAACTACAGATGTTTGTCAATCGATAATGCACATTCATCAAGTTCATTTTAAATAAAATCTACTCGACTTGTCATCTCTCTATTTTCTCATTTATAACATGTAAAGACATAATTAACTCATGAATTTTAATATGGATTGTTTTTAAGAAATGTTAGCATAACTCATCTTGTTTCAACAAATAGAACATAAACTTCAAAACTTCGAAACTTAAATTTGAACTAAAAAACAATACCATACGGCTACTGGATTATAAGGCGTCGATATAAATATGCAAACTTAAAAGTTCACATATATTTGAATCATATATTAAGACTTTCAATTTGTAAATTGAAGATAAAGCTTTGTAATTAAATCAAAAGTAAAATACAAAAAAATTGTACTATTGGTTAATATTTTATTATATATTTAATGTTGCCCAATTTTCAATATCCTAAATTTGTCTTTATCCTCCCTATTCTTTATCATCAACCTCCCTTCTCCATCCCCTGTACATATCAGTACACGATTTCCAGAAACAAAAAAAAAGAACTTCAAGATTGAATTAGTGATTTATTCTTTTTAAAGAGGGCACTTTACTTTCTTTGTTGAGGGCACCACTAATTTTTGCAACAAATTTAACCATTTTTTCTCTTAGTTTACTCATTTTAGTGGAGCTTTATCGGGGGCCTTTCCCCCATAGCTTGCAAGGCGGCTCCGCCCCTGGTTACGACACAATCTAAAACGCCTAAAAAACCATCGTATAGTGACAAACTGACAATTGTCCCCTTCTACTTTTGATAGTTCGTTTTTTGCTATTTCTACTCTTAAGTGATGAACATTATAATTTTTTTATTTTTATTTTTATTTATTTAAAAAAAAAAAAAAAACTGATTAAATGATAGAAAATTGATGAACTAATGAACATTATTATTATTATTTAAAACTGATGAACTGATAAACATTAATTTTTTTTGAGTAAATTGCATAAATATTCCTTAAAGTTTGACAAAATTGCATGTTTCATCTCAAACGTTACAAAAGTGTAAGGATCGCCGTTGTGGAAAACTTTGGGGCATGTATCGTCTCTGGCTTCAAACGGTGTTAAGTAGATTTCGTTAAAAGTTACACGTTAGCCCTTCTGGACAACGACCGTTGCATCATCCATCCTCTAAATTAACAGCCGTTTATAATTTAAACATTTTCGGTTTATTTAAAGTTTTTTGATTTTTTATAAACTTTTTATACGTTTTTATATAAGTTTTTGTATACGTTATCATATACGTTTTTATATACAGTTTTTTGTACAAGTTATTATATAGATTTTTGTATACATTTTTATATACGTTTTTATACAAATTCTTATATATGTTTTTATATACGTTTTATACACCTTCTTAAAGTTTTTATACGCTTTTGTATATGTTTTTTTAATACAGTTTTATATACCATTTTTTATACTTTCTTTTATAAATTTATATACATTTTTATACACGTGCTTATATACTTTTTATTCGTTTTTATATACGGTTTTTGTGTACGTTTTTATATAGATTTTTGTATACGTTATTATAAACGTTTTTATATACTGTTTTATATACATTTTGTAACACCCTAAAAATTTCATAATCACAACGGAAGACTAACTTTTAGGTATTACGGTGGGGGGATCACAATCATAATCATAAAACGACTCAAAAGAGACATTTTAAAAGTTATTAATTATTTAATTCAAATGCAAAAGCGTTTCCAATGTTTGGCAAAATAAAAATGACAATAGTGTTTGTGATAACTGATAAATTTGTTTACACCAATGACTCTTGGTCAAAATGCCCACTCCATACCTCCATTTCCTGCTTCAGTTACATGAGATAAACATGCTAAAAGTCAACAAAATTGTTGAGTGAATCCATAGTGTTTGTAATAATAATCATTTGAACACAAGGTGTAATCATTCAAATAAATCAATATGTATATTGCCATAAGTCTCATGAACTCAACATTAACGTGTGTGTTATAATAAAGGTGCCCTCGGTGTAGGAGTTTGCCATTCTCCTAGTATAAGTCAAATAGTGTGCATTTGGCTATCAATCTGGCTAACTCAAGGTTATCTATCCAGCTAGCTCAAATGGGTTGTCAATTCCCAATAGATCTATTTACAGTATTCGCGTTCACTCGCAAGTGACTAAGGTTCATGATAAGAGGGGCTTTATAAAGGGGCAACATAGTGTCTTATGCAATAACATTCAGGATCGCATACGTAAAAATACTTGTGTTCTATTTGTAGCATGTATCTCCCCACGGGTTTGTAAAACATATAAAAGGTGGGACTATGAACTCACCTTGGTTGGGTGTAGGTGTGGACAAACAAATGATATCAAGTGCAATTCGGAAACGACTCCAACACAACCTGAAGAATAGTGAATAACTCAGACTTTTGATGGTTTGGGTGGTTTTGAAATACTTTAACAAATTGGTGGGCGTAGCCCCTTCAACAATTTGTGGATGATGAGTTTAAAAATAATTGTTGGCCAGCTCATTAGCATAGGCTTCATGTATTAGCAGTGTGGGTGTGTAATTTCTTAATGTTGTTGGGTGTATTATCAGTTTACGAGAAATCTACATTTTTGACATTTACGGGGAATATTTACATTTTTAGTCCTTGCACTTTAGTAAAATTACAATTTTAACCCATCTTTTCATATATGTCAATTAAATGTAAGGTTTTCTAAATATTCACCCTTTCTCCCTTTAAATTACCAAAGTGTCAGTTTTGGCACTAGTTTATAAGAGTTTACATTTTCAGTCCTTAGACTTTAAATAAGTTACATCTTTGGTATATATATTTCAAAATGACATAATTTCACCATTTATTGAGAAATATTACATTTCTACCTTTAATTTTACAAGTGTGGCAGTTTTGGACTCTATTTTGGTATAATTACAAGTTTAGTTCCTTTAACTTTATAACTTTGCATTTCTAGTCCTTATACATGAAAATTATTCATTTTAGGTCTAATTATTTCTAAAATGACATGTTTGATCCAAAAGTACCTTTATAAATATTTTATAACCTCACTTTACCCATTTGACAGTTTATACCCTTAATTTACAAAAGTGGCAGATTTGGTCCTTGAGTTTGTATATATTGCAAAAATAGTCCTTATACTTCCAAATTCACACATTTGCCTCAATTATATTATCAGTTTAAAACTTTAGAATTTCAGTTTGACACTTTGTACCCGCATTTTCCAAATGTGACCGTTTTGGCCCTTCACGTTTATAAAATTTGCATTTTTAGCCCAAAGTACATTTTTAGTTTATGATTCCATTTCTTTTAGCTTTTTATACTTCCAGAAGTTTAACCAAGCTTATACGAGCTTATTTGACAGCTTATTAGGGTCAAAAGCTCACTTTTACGTATAATGGGCTATAAGCAAAAACATGCGGCCCAAGGGTCCACTGGGTTTGAGACTTGTTAGGCTTATATATGGGATTATTATGGACCATATTCAATTTACGTAACAACTTATAAAGTGTTTAATTGCAAACTTCTTATTTAAAGCTAATGGGCCTTAAGGCCCGTTTAAGGTTTTTGTGTTTTTAGAAACGATGCGAGGGAGCTGAGCTTATGGCTTGTAAAATATAGTAAACAAGCTTGTTTGAGTGTTATTTTTGTACCTCCTGATTCTTTGGTGAGTATAGAAACGAGTTAAACCATTTGTTTGTGTTTGTGTGACGATGAATACGATTTTACAAGCTCAATCCTTGTAACAAAATCATTTCTGTTTGTGTATTTACACTTAGCCAGTTTCACGTATGGGTTCAAGTGACCTTGGTAACGTGTGGTTTTGAGTGTTTATATGCTGTTGTGAGTGTGTAGTAAGTGTATAACTCCCTTTTTGGGTGTGTTAGGAAACAAGTGAGTACACTTGTGTGTTTTATGGTTAACGAGAGTTGATGAAACAACATGTAAAGCTTAATTTGTTTGAACAAGTTAGAAAGGATTCAAAGTACATCAAAATTTACTAAGTGTTGAGAGAGACTTACAACACCTAAAAAGGTGGGTCGTATACTAATGTTGAGATGAGGAGAGGGCACGGAGATGTTGTGGCTCGTTTGTTAGCACTTCAAAGAGTTGAGTGACACTTGTGGAAATCTTGGGCACGATTGAGATCACCTAGTTCTTGGCCACTTCCTTCACGACTTGGGTACATAAACGAAAGGAACTTGGGGAGTTTTTGTGAGTGAAATTTGAGTGTTTTACGTGAAGTGTGAGTTCATTGGGAGTATATATTTGCGATAGGGACAAGTTGGGGGTGAGACAAGGAGAATATGGGAAGGTGATAACGAGTAAGGGAGCAGCTAAGGGAGGGGGGGGGGGCTTAGAGGTACTTGAGTATTAGGCAAGTTGTAAAACAAATGTTAATATGTGAATGTGTTTGTGTTTCGTTCTAGGTGAGTAAGCACAAAGAAACCGACTTGGGGGTTTTAGATTGAGGTGCTTGGGTGCTAGGATACTTAGACATGTTACAAAGGTGGAGTTTGTGACTTAGGATAACATGGTTTAGGGTGCGTTTGGTGCTAGAGTGCTCAAAGGGTCCAAACAACATATTAACGTGTGATATTGTGATTGGGAAACACATGAGTGTCGAGCAAGGTGTTAGAGATCTTATAACATGGTTTGGATGACTTTGTGAGTGATTAGAAACACTTAGGAACAAGTTAGAAACATTTTGTATTATTTGAACAAGTTTTGTAAAGGATGAAAAATCCATTTACTTTGACCCTCGTTTGCTATTCATATATACGTATATGCCATGTATTTTGGTTGATCATGATTCCTTGATGTACATAGAATTGAGTGATGTGATTTAATTTATATGTTGTTTGTATAGATTGTGAGTAAAAGATGCAAAGCAAACGTGATTATCGCCCGTCTAAATGAGTTTATTAAGCTTAAATGGGCTTGTTGGGCTTAGGATTAGTTTTGGGCCCAATGAACTTGTTAAGGGTCCGTTTGGTAATTAAGTGAGTCCACTAGTGAACTTAGGTGTATTTGAGGCCCATTAGGTGTTGTGGGGCCCACTTTGGCATATCAGGCCCAATTGGTGAAATGAGGGACCCAAGGGGGGGGGGGTTGTGAGTGTGTTGTGTCGTTGTGGTGATCAAAACGGTATTTAGGTTTGTTTTGCACATAGTCTACAACATCATGGTATGTGTGGGAGCTCGTTCCAAGGAAAAATGTGAATCATATAACATATATTGATTCGTTCTTGCATAGTGTAAGCAAAAGTTTTAAATTTTGCCTAAAAAATGGGTGTTTGAATAGTAATACTTAATTAATCCTTGATTAACGTTTATTAATAACTGTGGATTTTTACAGGATGTTACAATTTTTTTAATACTTTCTTATATACATTTTTATACACGTTCTTATATACTTTTTATACGCTTTTATATCGTTTTTAATTTTATATACGCTTGTATATGTTTTTCTATAAGTTTTGTATACGTTATTATAAACGCTTTTATATACGCGTTTGTATACGTTATTATATACGTTTTTATATACATTCTTATAAATGTTTTTTAATACATTTATATATATGTTTTTGTATACTTTCTTATATAATTTTTATATGCGTTATTGTAAACTTTGTATATAAAAATGTATACAAAAATGTATTTAAAAAAGTATACAAAATAATATATAAAAATGTATACCAAAATGTATATAAAATCGTATAAAAACGTATAAAAACAATAAGAAAGTGTATAAAAACGTTTATAAGAACGTATAAAAAATGTATATAATAACATATACAAAAACATATATAAAAACGTATAAAAAGTATATAAAAAAGTGTAAAAAAACGTATATAAAAATCATATAAGAAAGTATAAAAAAATGTATATAAGAAAGTATAACAAAATATATATAACCGTTTACAAAAACGTATATAAAAACGTATATAAGAATGTATGAAAAATGTATATAATAACATATACAAAAACATATATAAAAACTTTTAAAAAGTATATAAAAAATGTATATAGAAATGTGCATAAGAAAGTATAAAAAATTATATAAAACCGTATACAAAAACGTATACAAACACATATATAAAAACATTTACAAAAACGTATACAAAAATATATACAAAAACTTATATAAAAACGTATACAAAAACGTATATAAAAACATATATAAAAGTGTATAAAAAGTATATAAAAATATATATATATAAGAACGTATACAAATATGTATATAATAATGTATACAAAACGTATATAAAAGCGTATACAAAAATATATATAAAAAAGTTTAAAAAGTATATAAAAAATCAAAAAACTTTAAATAAACAATACATATTTAATTTATAAACGGTCGTTGTCCAGAATGGCTAACGTGTAATGTTGGGATTTATATTTGAGTTGATAAATACAAAACAATATGTGAAGAATGAAGACGATGTAAAACACGAGGGACTTAGAAGACAAAGAAGATTTTATTTATTAGTCCTTTGTAAACCTATTTCTCTAGTATATAAAGAGATACAGGTTATTAGGTTTTTTGTGTGTCAAGATGTAAAACACCAAAGGGGTGTGTGTGTAACCTAGGCGTAGGGTATAAACGCCTAGAGTTAGAGTGGTTTGTATTAGTCCAACCTCAAGGATCCTTGTGATTCCTGTTATAGTTAGGTAACCGTACTACACTTGATCAAATAGTATTAGGGCCGATGTGTTTGTAATTGTTTAGAGTAGAGATGGTGACGAGAAACCTTGAATAACATTGATGTTTTGTTTATATTTCGCTGTGCTATGTTCTTATCAATGTTATTATTAATCCTAGTCAAGCCTATATCGATTTCACAATTGGTATCAGAGCCTGGGGGCTCTCGATCCAGGATCTACAAGGTTTTTCGAAGAAAAATCAAAAAATTTGAATATGGTACAATTTTCTTATATTTCTGTAGGACTGTTTTCACAAGGCGATATATCCTTCGTTAACCATTGGATTGGGACGAAATCTTTGCTGGAGGATCTTGATATATCAAGGAGGATTTTCACCAGAGGGATCTGAAATCTGAGGTCTAAATCGTAAGATATTCATTGTTGAAAACTGCTGCATAGGAAGGTATGTGTTTTGGATTTTTGTTATTAACTTACTGATTTTCTTATTCTACTATATCAATCTGCTATGGAAGTCAGTTAAGGAGATAATGGTGGTTAATTCATGCCTTAATCTATTAATGACTCTGGTTTTAAGCTGCATTTAAAGATATTAGGGTTTGGTGAAAACCCTAATTCAATTAAGGGAATCTATTCGTCTAAATCATTTGTTAACTGAGCTTATCATTATTTCACTTATGATTTCTGTATGGAATGTTGATTTGTAAAGAGTACATACAGGTTTAAAGGTTGGTTAGGGTTTAGGGTTTCAATATGAATTGGTTTTCTTCTTTTGCTGATGGTGGGAGTCGTGACTAAATCGTTTACAAGGGTACTAGTTTATTGATCGCATGTTTTTGAAATTCATGCTACTACAATACTTGTTAAAGCTGCTCATCAAATTAAAAGGGAAGAACGGTGATTGAAGCTGGTATTGCAGCTAGGGTTGGTGTCTCGCCTGGTTAAGTTACAACAATTGAAACCTTCAACGTTTTTAGGGTTTCTGAGTCTTCAACCTAAGCATAAAAGAACTGCTGTTCCATTACTCATACTGCTTCTTGTTATGTTACATTCACACTGCTTCAATAAGACAAGTTATACTGCTATGTTATCTGATTATACGTTTCTGCTGCTCAAAGGATACTTAGGACTGTTCATACAGGTTTGTACTGCTGCTTACCTATTAGTACTGCTTTCACTGACTTAGTACTGCTGCGTACAATTTTTAGTACTGCTCGTTTCTTAGTACTGCTGGTCCAAACAAATTAGTACTGTTGCGTATCATGTTTGCACTGCTTATTGTTTCTGCTTCTGTGACTTACTGCTGCTACATATGAAGTTATGCATTGTTGAGATCATGGGTCGGTGTGAGCTTTATATTAAATCAGTGGCATGATATTTCATTATTCATGTTTGATTGAATAATACTTGATGCATGATATTTGGACGTTAAAGGCTGAGATTGGATTATTCAAAGTTTATGGGCTAACTGATTTTTGTGAATGGAAAGTGTTAATACAAATATCGTCCTAAAACGTTATTTATATTTTATGATCTTTACCTTGTTTTGTTAACGAAAAAAGTAAATTTAATTTTTGTAAAGTATAAAGCTTGTCAATATTAATAGACATTAAAACAAACTTTCCTTAAATAAAGTCTTCATCACTTAAGCATTTACATCTTCTCACATGTTGATTAGGTATGTATCAATTAACATTGATATCCTTCTAAACTATAATGTGCATCAACATTTTTAGAACAAGTATGTTTAGTTTCTTAAACATAACATTACATATGTATTTACTTACAACATATTGTGAAAAACTAGAAGGGGGTTGAATAGTTTTGCCGATTTTAAGTTAGTTTCAAAACTTTAGATTCGATAATATGTGAGATCGTATGGATGTAGAGAAAGTATAGATCTAATGATAAAGCAAGTAAATAAAGTAAAGCAAAGGGATAGAAATGACACAACCGACGAGTAGTGGTTCGCTACAAGGACACCTTCCTTGCTCTACTCGACTCCCGAGTCACCTACTCGAGAGTTCAAGCACTATGTCAACAAACTCCTTCAACTTGGCGAAGAAGCCTTCACAACGTTGCTTACACATTTTCCGATAAAGCTAAATACCGAGTCCGTAACACGGTGGACCAAACCAACACGACTATTACACAACAAATATGTGAAATATCAAATACAAGATCTTCGCCATGAAATCTTGAGAACAAATCAATCAAGGACCCTTGCTTGATGACTTGTAGAATGCTCGTGATCTCGCCTTAGAGAGGACATATATGAGAATCACTAAAGAAAGAAAGAAGAAGTACTCTAGATCAAGTGATCTTTTGTTAGAAGAGAATGAGAGTAAATGAGAGAATTAGTAAAAGAGGGTGAGTTAGAATGAAGAAATGACTCTCTATTTATAGGCAATTGCGCCACTTGTTCTCGGATCCCACGGATCCCTCCCACAAGGGATCCGTCTAGTGTAATCCTAGGGATCCGTGGGACGCTCCTCTTTGCCCATGGATTTTTTGGTTATGGGTCATGGGTTGGTCCATGGGTATTCTTTTAGATTCATTGTATCTAATGAGTACATTGTATCTAGTTTTGTGGGTATGAGTCAATACCATGAGTTATGGATATGATCCATGGGTTGTGATTTTTACCCATCCTAATAAACTATTACAACAAATGATTAATTACAACATTTTTGTATTAGATGACTATATGTAAATGCTTTACAAAAATAACATGTATCCTTATAATTGTACTTAAGATAACATTATATTTGTTATCAACAAAACACAAAGAGATCGCAAAATATTAATAAACGCTTTTACGGTTTATTTGTATTAACAATCTCCCTTTTGTTGATGACAAAACATAATGTTATGATGAGTAAAACTTAAGAATAGATGTATGTTTTGAAAGCCCCTAAGTTTTACTTCTTCCCCTTTTTGTCGAAACAAAAGTTAACCCTTCAAGAAATAAAAGTGTGGAAAAATGGTCCACGATCGCTTACTCCCCTCGACGGTAGCTCCCCCTAGTTTGGGGGGTCAAGTGAAGAAAAAAAAATCCTACAAAGAGAAAGGTTAGTAGCATGCTTAAATAATCTTGTGATTGACGTGAATCAAGATTGGGAGCCAAGGTATGTAAACAAGGCCTTGTAATAAAACAACAAAGTGTAGTGGTATTTATGCCACCTACAAGCATGTAAAAATAAGAACAAGACTTGTTCTTGAAAATGACTCAAAATAGTAATAATGATTCCTTCCATGCTTGCATAAAGTTATGGATGGAGGTTTGGATGAGTAATGGTATTAATGCGATCAAGGATGAGGTTGAGTATGAATCGCATTTCTTCCCTAACTTCTATTGCAATTTCCCTAGTGGATTGGCAATGTTCACAATGTAAGTGATGTGGGTAATGAGTGCGGAAGTTTTCTGGGTTGTTTTGATTTGTGAGTTGCGGAATATGTGGTGGAAAAATAGGAAAATACGGATCAAAGTCCGGAATGATTGGAAGTGGTGGTGGAAAAGAACCTAGATGTTCTTGTTGTTTAATGGGATCTAAGGGTGTTGATGTTTCAAGATCATTGAATATTGTGTTTGGAGAAGTTGGAGGTGTCAAAAAGGCTATTTCTTTTTGTTTTGTTTGTTGAGATCTTGTTGGAGTCGTAAGGAGTTCCAAAAGAGTGACTTTAGGTGTTGAAGTTGGTGTACTTGTTGGTGATGAAGGAGGTGCTATAATGAAAGCATCTTGTGGTGAGTTGTTTGATGGTGATGAACCATTTGATGATGGTTTGCTAAGCAACAAGGCCGAATGCTAACTGCATGGATATCCTAGAGTTTGATTGTGGTATTTTGGAAGGTGGAAGTACAAATGTTTGGGTTTCATGAAGATGATTGTTTGTACTAGGTGATTCATCTAAGTTGTAAGATCTTTTGGATGACATGGTGTTTATTTGTTTGTGAAGATGATATGAATATGCAAGCATTTTGGGAGTTCTATATATAGAAAACAATGCATTTTAATGAATGTCAACCCAAAATGTAGATTAAAATCGATGATTAGATATGAATTTAAGGCATGTGATCATGAGAATACAAGCATTAAAGAACATACTCCAAAATTAAAACAAATGTTGGAGTTTTCATCAAAAGTGAGAAAA
The DNA here is from genome assembly GCA_022545495.1 of Chrysanthemum lavandulifolium. Taxonomy (NCBI): domain Eukaryota; kingdom Viridiplantae; phylum Streptophyta; class Magnoliopsida; order Asterales; family Asteraceae; genus Chrysanthemum; species Chrysanthemum lavandulifolium. The sequence continues at coordinate 98,129,618 of CM040242.1, read as the reverse complement.
TAGAAGGTAAAACACTCGCTCACGGATCCTTCCTCGAGGGATCCGTCCAACATGAAAGTTGGGATCCGTGGGTCTCGGTGATTCAGCAAGACAAAATTTTCCTTTGGAAACATTTTTGCCATGTGTGTGCCTATATGCAAACTATTTGGAGTTGCGGTTATATCGACTCCTAAGAAGAAAAGAAAAATAAACTAGAAGTGAAAAAGCATACTATTATGTGAGATAACTCGAAAACTCATATTTAGTACTTGAGTACGTAAGTCAGTGCTACCAATGCTCCTAATTCATTGTGGCTTAAATGAATGTACCAGAAAACACATATTAGTTATGTATCCCCTTTAGCATTCAAAAGACATGAGATGCAATGAAAACGGGTTTTTACTTTGTATTAATAATGAAAAAGTGATTTGTCCTAATCGTGAGAAATTGCTTTTGTAAATTTGATACGGGAAGAAGTATCATTTTTAGAAAACATTCCAAAAGAGGTTTCCATTTGTGAATAAAAATCGTTTTATTCCTTGTATGTAATTATGTGTTTGTAACTTGTACTAATTTTTGAAAGAAAATAAGAAGAAAAAAAAATATGAGTTATAAGTGAAAAACTTATCTTGGGTTTTGAAAATTCCCGTATTGTTTGTGAGTTGTGCGTGAAATAGAGATCCTAGACTCAGAAAGAAGAAGGCTAGTGTTTACATACCTTGTAGAGTCAAAAATAAATTACGACGTTTGTTCCATGAGACCAAGACCAAGACGAAGTAGGTTGAATTGTTCATGTTTCAACGGTTTGGTGAGGACGTCATTATGTTGTCTTGGACGCTACCTTCTCAATAGAGATGTTCCCTTTGAACATTGTCTCTTAAGTGATGACGAATCTCTATATGCTTTGTGCTAGAATGTAATACGGATTCTTGCTTAAATCTATGGCACCCTTGTTGTCACATAGAATTGCTATGTCACTTAGATGAATGTCGAGTCGACTAACGCTTGTTTCATCCATAGTGCTTGTTGGCATGCTTTTACGGCGGAGACGATTCGCTTCGGTTGTTGATATTGCTAATGCCGTTTGTTTCTTTGAAAACCAAGATGTTAAACAACATCCCATAAAAGTACATATCCTACTTGTACTTTTTCGGTCAACATAATCACCGCATGGTCGAATCAGATATACAATTGTTTCTACTCCCGTGCCCTTAGGATACCATAATCCTGATTGTGTTGTACCCTTAATATATCTAAATATTCTTTTACGGCTTCTAGGTGTGATATTTTAGGGTCTTCTTGAAACCTAGCACATAAGCAAACACTAAACATGATATCCCGCCTACTAGCCGTGAGGTAGAGAAGACTACCAATCATGCCACGATATTTAGTATTATCTACGGATTCTCGCTTCATCTTTAGTGAGTTTGGTGTCGGATGACATTGGTGTCCTAATTGGTTTTGACTCTTCTAATCCGAATTTCTTTAACATCTCTTTTATGTATTTAGATTGATTAAAGAAGATACCATCTTCTACTTGTTTGATTTGTAGACCAAGAAAGAAACTAAGTTCTCCCATCATACTCATTTCGAACTATGCATGATTTTAGAAAAATCATCACACATGTCTTGACAAGTGGATCCGAATATAATATCATCTACATATATTTGAACTATGATTATATGTGACTCTCTTTCTTAGTAAAGTGTGTTGTCAACTAACCCCATGGTATAGTTGTGTTTAATTAAAATGACTTGAGTCTATCATACCAAGCTTTTGGAGCTTGTTTAAGACCGTAAAGGCGTTCTTTAACTTATACACATGTTTAGGTTTTCAAAATCGATGAAGCCCGGAGGTTGAGCTACATATACTTCTTCATTAATAAAACCATTTAGAAAAGCACTTTTGACATCCATTTGAAAAAGCTTTAGATCATTAGCACAAGCATAAGCAAGAAGTATTCTTATAGACTCTAATCTAGCCACGGGGGCATAGGTCTCATCAAAGTATATTCCTTCTTGTTGGTTATACCCTTGGGCAACGAGTCTAGCCTTGTTTCTAGACACTACTCCGTTTGCATCTAATTTTTTTTTATAAACCCATTTGGTTCCTATTATGGTTTGATTACTAGGTGGAGGGACAAGTGTCCAAACATCATTAGAAACAAATTGATTTAATTCTTCTTGCATAGCCATTACCCAACTTTCATCTTTTATGGCTTCTTGTGTATTCTTAGGTTCTATGGTTGAGACAAAACAAAATAAGCTACTTTGGTTTTGAACTTGAGACCTTAATGTTCTTTCGTTTAGCTTTCCTATGACCTTATCTACGAGGTGATCTTTGGACTCTTTAATATTAATGACTTCATCATTTAAAGGTTCTTCTTCTTCATTTATCTTTTTCTTTATTACTATAGCTTCACTTTCTACAATCTCGTCATCGACAAGAGGCGGAGAGGGTTTGGGTGGACTTTCATCAAATTTTACATTTAACGACTCTTCTACCTTCATTGTTTCTTTATTTAATATGATGTAAGCTTTGCTATTTGGAGAGTAGCCTAGAAAGATACATTCGGTTGATTTAGGATCAAATTTGGTAAGGTAATCTTTGATGTTAAGAAGAAAACATTTGCTACCAAAGACTCTAAAGTGATCTAACGTACGCTTTTTGCCTCGGAGTAACTCATATGGAGTTTTACCTAAGATTGGTCTAATTAAGACTCGATTGAGTATGTACGTTGAAGTATCAACGACATTGCACCAAAACTTTTGAGGTATGGATTGCTCATTAAGCATGGTGCGACTCATTTCTTGTAGGGTTCTATTCTTTCTTTCAACTACCCCATTCGATTGTGGAGTGCGCGGAGCCGAGAAGTTGTGAGTAATACCATTAGCGTCACAAAAAGCTCCAAATTGCACTTCATTATCGAATTCCCTACCATGATCCGTTCTAATAGACACTATAGGACTTCCTAGTTGTCTTTGGATTTTCATGCTTAATATTTCAAAATACTTAAATGTTTCCGTTTTGTTCTTTAAGAATTTTATCCATGTGTACCTAGAGTAATCATCCACTATGACCAAAGTGTAGTAGTTGCCTCAATAACTTTGGATAGCGGATGGACCAAATAAATCCATATGTAGTAATTCTAGACACTTAGTTGTAGACACCATGTTTTTAGCTTTATGACTAGAATGAACTTGTTTTCCTACATTACAAGCATCTCAAAAGTGATGTTCATATTTTAACTTAGGTAGATCTCTTACTAGATCTTTGGATGATAGCGATTGGAGAAGTCGCATATTGGCATGACCCAATCTTCGATGCCATAAGGTCGAAGTATCATCCATAGAGGTAATACAAAGTTTACTTTTAGGTTCATTACCGATTTTAATGACATAGACTCCATGTTTCCTAATTCCTCTTCCTATGGTTATGCCATTTTTAATATCTTACTATCGGTTTGTAAAAGTACGTTGCACTTTTATCACATATTTGTCCTATACTTAAGAGGTTAAAGTTTAGGTTTTCACGTTACACATCGTTAATGGTTAGAGATTTGTTAGAAATCGTACTTTACCGATGATTTTACTTTGCTATTTCCAAACACCACATTACCTCCATTGAAGGATTCATATGTGGAGAATAGATCTTTATTTCCGGTCATGTGCCTCGTGCACCCGCTATCCTTGACCCATTCATCCGGGTCTAGGTCGACCTTTAAGCACACCTAAAAAAACAATTAACTCAAAAGTTTGGTCTCCATTTGTTCATGGGTCCATTAGTGTTAAACATTCCATTCATGTTAGACATGTATGGATAAGGTGAGTATGCATTCCATGGTGCAAAGTTTTGAAAAGGAAATCCATTTTGCATATTTGGGTTCCATCCCATTTGATGGTTAATTCTCGGGTAAACATTATTAGGTCTCCTAGATGGGTTAGGTTTTGAAAAATATAGTGGTGAAATGAGTTGGTTTCTTCTTATTAATGATAACAAAATCAGTTCTAGATGAAGAAGCTACGTTATTACCACTGTTTGCTGCAGCAGACCCACAGATCCCTGGCTTAACACTAGACGGTTCCCTTTTTATTGGATCCGTGGGATCCGCCACAACAGTGGCTGGTTTTTCTTGTGTCTTAACAAATTGTGTTTCTTTGTTTTCACTAGTTGATGGATCAAGTTGTTGAATACCTAAACCTTTTTGGTTGTTACCGGTTTTAACACTATCTAATATCATATCTAAAGTATTCGTACTCATTCTAGCAATTTTAGAATCTAGTTGATCAACTAGTGTTTGAAGTTGAATGCAAAGTTCACATTCACCACTTGCTATGACTTCTTTATCTAAACGTTGGTTTTGACTTTTTAAAAGCTTGTTTTTGTTAATTAGTTTTAAGCTAATATTGCACAGTTTGTCATATTCATTATGCAATGAGTCGTCATCTAGTGATGAGCTACTATAGTATTCGTGACATACCTCGTCATTTGCCATGAGACAAATTTCTTCATCCTCCTCATCGCTCATTCCCCACGTGCCACTCACGAACGCCTTTTGATCATCCCGTTTGGGACACTTATTAATAAAGTGGTTTGGGTCCCCACATTTAAAGCAAGCACGATCATCCCTTGGCTTCTCGTCCTCTTTGCTTTTCCGGAATCCTTTCTTGTCGTCATACGGTTGTTTGACGTATCTTCCCTTTCTTCTAAAGAACTTTTTAAAGTCCCTTACCGCCATAGCATACTCCTCATCATCACTATCCGAAGAGGAGTTCACTTCATCGCTTGAAGCCTTTTTGGCTTTAAGGGCAAGAGATTTGTGTTTCTCTTTTACCTTTGAGGCTTTGGAATCTTTAGCAAGGACAAGCTCGTAGACTTTAAGTTGCCTATGAGTTCATCAAGGGTGAGGATTGTCAAATCTTTTGACTCTTCGATCATTGTCACCTTAGATCTCCACTTGGATGGAAGTGCCTTAGATATCTCCTAACATGGTTACGGCCGAAAAAGATTCATCAAGTGCTTGTAAAGATATAATAATAGTATTAAAATTAGCAAATGAATGATCTATAGTTTCCTCATCCGATATTGAAAATTGTTCATATTGTTGAACAAATAAATCAATTTTATTATTTTAACTTGTTGATTACCCCGATGAGTTACAACTAAAGAATTCCAAATTTCTTTAGAGGTTTTAAGCATAGAAATTTTTCGAATTCCTTTTGGGTAAAGCATTGTACAAAACCATTTTAGCTTCACTATTTTTAGAAAACTTTTCTTCATTTCATCATTTAGTTTATCATGAGGTATGTTAACTAAATTTCCTTTATCATCTTTTGAGGTAGCCTTAAAATCGCCTTCAACAATAATGTACCAAAGATGAATATCTTTAGACTTCACATACGTTTCAAATCTATTTTTCCAATATATAAAACCATTAGTTTCAAGTAGTGGTGGTCGTTGCATAGATTGCCCTTCCTTGTAATTTTCAGAACCCATAGTGATCTAAATGTTTTTAAAATACGGTTTACTTTAAAACTTTTATAAATTTAGCTCTTGATGCCAATTGTGGAAAACTAGAAGGGGGGGTTGAATAGTTTTGCCGATTTTAAGTTAGTTTCAAAAACTTTAGATTCGATAATATGTGAGATCGTATGGATGTAGAGAAAGTATAGATCTAATGATAAAGCAAGTAAATAAAGTAAAGCAAAGGATAGAAATGACACAACCGATTTATAGTGGTTCGCGACAAGGACACCTTCCTTGCCCTACTCCACTCCCGAGTCACCTACTCGAGAGTTCAAGCACTATGTCAACAAACTCCTTCAACTTGGCGTAGAAGCCTTCACAACGTTGCTTACACCTTTTTCCGTTACAAAGCTAAATACAGAGTCAAGAACACGGTGGACCAAACCAACACGACTATTACACAACAAATATGTGAAATATCAAATACAAGATCTTCGCTATGTAAATCTTATGGAGGAACAAATCAATCAAGGACCCTTGCTTGGATAGCTTGTAGAATACTCGTGATCTCGCCTTAGAGAAGGACCTATATGAGAATCACTAAAGAAAGAAAGAAAGAAGTACTCTCTAGATCAAGTGATCTTTTGTTAGAAGAGAATGAGAGTAAATGAGAGAATTAGTAAGAAGAGGGGTGAGTTAGAATGAAGAAATGACTCTCTATTTATAGGCAAATTCTGCCACTGTTCCCCGGATCCCACGGATCCCTCCCACAAGGGATCCGTCTAGTGTAATCCTAGGGATCCGTGGGACGCTCCTCTTTGCCCATGGGTTTTTGGTTATGGGTCATGGGTCATGGGTTATGGGTTGGTCCATGGGTATTCTTTTAGATTCAATGTATCTAATGAGTACATTGTATCTAGTTTTGTGGGTATGGGTCAATACCATGGGTTATGGATATGATCCATGGGTTGTGATTTTTACCCATCCTAATAAACTATTACAACAAATGATTAATTACAACATTTTTGTATTGGATGACTATATGTAAATGCTTTACAAAAATAACATGTATCCTTATAATTGTACTTAAGATAACATTATATTTGTTATCAACAAAACAGAAAGAGATCGCAAAATATTAATAAACGTTTTTACGGTTTATTTGTATTAACGCATATTAATTCTAAAAATAGAAAAAAACATATTATATCATGGCTTGCATCACATTGGAAATTTTTGAAAGATTTCATAGAATATTTTGGTTAAATATTCACTCATCATATCTTACATGATCTTGGTTAAATTTGGGTAATCTTGAAAAGTTTTTTGTAATCTTTACTGTCAGACTGGCGGAACCAAAAATTAAAAAAAGGGCGGAATCTTTTTTGGTTCCGTCAAGTCCGTGGCTCATTGCATTCATTTGGCCTATAAATAGCAAGCCAACCCGTGTTGTTTTCTCATTCCTTATTAGCATAAACACATACATTCTCTCATTCTATTACATCTAACTCGGTTTCATTTCATTCTAGTGATCATCTTTTGTAGCAAAGAAGATCAAGGCATAATCAAGCTTCAACAATTAGTTCGAAGGCTTGTTTGTTTTGTTGTTTTGTGATCTAGTATTGTTCATACATCATTGTTTTACCAAACCATCTTAAACCTCTGAGTGTGAGTGGTTATATTTTAGTCCTCAAAATACATAGTGTGTTGGAAGTGGTTGTACCTGTAACACCCCCAAAAATGGTTTGCAGCGGAAGAAAAAGTTTTTGGGATGCTACTCAGTTGGATCATAACACAAGTGAAAAATAATAGCTTTTTCGTAAAATATTTCATTTATTGTAGTAAAACAAAGTTTACAAAGTTTGAATTGTTATGGAAAATGGCCCATTAACAAAGTTTGGTCCCCATAAGTAAGTCGAGTCATCTATGACCATGCCATGCCAATGCCCAGCGCCTCGAGTTAGCTATCGCTTTTCATCCCGAAAATACATGCTAAAAAGTCAACACGATGGTTGAGTGAATTCATAGGTTTAGTAAATAGCGAGCGCTGATCACAAGATTTTCAAGTTTAAGATAAGCCATGGCTACGTTGTTATACGCCCATAAAAGATAGTTGATATTATTGCACTAAGCTCATGACACCAAACTAACGCATACACCTAAATTCATGGTGTAAGTAAATAAAATCGCCTCCGAGATGTAATAGCCAATTACATAGAGATACCAAATATAGTGCGCCCGGTTATTTCGATAACCGAGTCGGGTCGTCGGTTCCCATAGTACTATCCACGATATTTGCGCTCACTCGCAAGTGATTAATGGTTCATGATGTGGGGACTTTGGCAAACAACTTAGGCGAGTCATAATATCAAAAGTACAAAGAAATGTTTTCAAGCAATTGTGATCATAGAAATAGTAGTAGCATGTATTCTCCCCAAGGAGTTTATAAAATGTTTAAAGAGTAAAAGTAGGGCTATGAACTCACCTTAATCCGAGCAATGCAAGTATCGATGCTTTATGACTAGCATCGGAAATGAAACAAAGTAGTATCACGGTGTGGAATCGCATAACGATACAAGAGTATAGGCACAATGGCTCGTCATCCGCTCAACCTAGTAGTGTAAGGCTTATCTCGTGATATGTATCGTAAAGTAATTGAGTTTTCAAAAGATACTTGTTTTAGTTTTCGTGGATTACTCGATTAATGTTTGTTTAAAAGTATAATATATCGTATCACAAAAGTTTATCATTAATGTTTCGTGTGGTGGTAAGAAGTCAAGGCTCGACAAGTAACTCACGCCAAATATAACTCACACTAAAGCGTAATGTATATCCCCATACATTATAAGAATAGTCAAGTAGTTTTGACCAAGACTCAAGAACACACACCAAAGCATAAAACATATATAAAGGAACTAAACAAGTAAGAATTATCTAGCAATAAAACAAGCAAATGGTTTGAGCCTTAGGCATTTATAAGAAACTCTAGATAGTTTAGAAAAGTCAATTAGACTTTATAAGAAACTCTAATTATAATAACGTTTCATAATTTTATAAAATTGTTGGGTTTTATATAAATAAAAGGATTTTCAAATAGAAGTATAAGTTTAATAAGTTTTATAAATTCGATATGATGCGTCCGCTTATACAATATTTTCGTGTTAATAGACTTTAATGAAAACTTGATTTTAAAACAATATATCCCTCGATTTATAATTAAACATGTGTTCTAGTTAATTACTCCAACCCGTTTCAATAATAACTTAACTAAATAGTTTTAGTAGTTAATCAAATTTTTAGATTATGTATTAGTTATTGTTTTGCCACTTATCATTAGTTTCATCTCATATATTGGTCCATACGAGTAGTCTAATTTATCACCTCCGTCTCGAGTCCAAATAGTCCGATATAAGTCCAATATACGTAAGTTCAATAGCAAGTGTCAACCACGAGTTACCAAACGCACTAATGAACCGCGAGTCAACAATTTAAAGCACGCTACCATGTTTTTCACATTCGAAAAATATTATTTCCAATTAGCTTTACTAATATTAATCGTAACATTTTATAACCCAAATGCATATAACTTGGGAGTACAAAAACATTTTCAAACTCACTCTCATTCAAGTCTGCAACTTGAGCCCAAAATCCAACCAGACACAACATATGTTTGCGATTAAACTACAACTCACCCACACAAAAGTACCTTTACTGATTAACATCACAACCACACGCACTCTAACTGCTGGAAACGAGAAATCGAAAAGCTCAAGCCAACGCACCCTAACTAAGTCCATATACACCAGCAATCTCATTCACAATGCATAAGCATCACTAATCTGAGACCCACACGGGTCCGACTCGACTCAATACTAACACTGAAATCAAACGGTCACGTCCTAAATCCTTGTTATCATGCAAAACAGATTCAATACCATATTTTAAATTCCGAGTTCACCTCTTATACCACGCAAACAATTTGTCAATTTAAAACAGGGTCAACTCAACTCAACTGAGTTGACTCGGCTGAGTCGACTCGGCTCAGTCCGAGTTGAGTTGACTCAGTTCGTATAACCAAACAAACACTTCTTTTAATCTATTCCAACCACACGAATTTATATAAAACACTTTTTTATCAAAACTGTTTTAACAACGATTCCACGAAAACTTATATAACCGATTTACTCTCGGTTTTATGTCAAGAAAATGAAATGAAGAATAGAAACGTCGTGGGTGTCGACTTACCCATGGTCGAGAGAGAAGTTAAGTGAGACGAACGAGATGGAGAGGCGGCTGAGATGTGGTGCGACAATCTTCTCAACACGAACCAAACAACCCTCCACAACAAAGCTTTAACTCGGATTTAAAAATTGAAAACCCAAGAAATCCGACATTAAGATTGTAGATCTAGGGCGCGTTACAAGGTTTAGAGGCGCGTGTGATATGTCAAAAGAATCATGTGGTGACGATCTATCTTTTGGTGAAATGTTTGTGTTTTCCGGCGGCGGCGGTAGTCGGCGGTGGCCGGAATTCTAGGTGGCCGGCGGCCGGATATTATAGAGAGAGGGAGAGAGTTAAGTGTGAGAAAGTAGTGTGAGAAATGAGGGAGGAGAGAGAGTGGGAGGTATATATACCCTTGGAGGGACCTAGTTTGCCAATATCAAAAGTGTAAGGTAAGGATAAGTGAAAATATCACAGGGACCAAACTCGTAATTTAGGAAGTCATTCATAAGTATTAGCTTGGGACACATTCGGAGGAGTAATCGGACTCAAAAATTACTTAAACCTACGCCATCGTTCACGAAATCATTTTTTCCAATAAAATGAGTATTTATTTGACTATTTTCTCGCAAAGTAAAATAACGAACAAATCAAAATGATTTTACGAGCTCACAGAGTGCCGGTACACATTGTGTCTAATTTCCACGTTTCATGAGATAACTTTCTGCTTTCACGTCACATGAGCTCGTGAAGTTCAGAATGAGAAACCGACTAATTTCTTTGAAAAATAAATATCCGAAAATCGCGGGATGTTATAGTACCCTTGTAAAAGAACTCGATATCTAGCTTTGTGTCAGAAATATTGTGTAAGCGACGTGTAAAGGTTTTCTCCGCCGGTTAAAGGAGCTTGTTGATTAGTGAAGATAACTCTCGAGATGGAGACTCGGGGAGTGGAGTAGGGCAAGGAAAAAGAGTCCTTGTAGACCGAACCACTATAAACATCTTTGTCGTGGTTTGATTGTTTCTTTCCTTATTTACTTATTATATATTGCTTGCATATTATTTATTCTTCACTAACACATCCTAGATCAATATCAATTGATCTTACAATAAAGTTTCAAAAAAAATATTTTAAACGGTAAAACTATTCAACCCCCTTCTAGTTTTCCACAATTGGTACCAGATCCTCGTTGCTCAAGATTTTCTAAAATATATTGTATTTTATAAACTTGAAACGATCCATGGATTCCAAAAACTTTAAAGAAGGGCAATCTATGCAAAGACAACCACTCTTTGAAACCAATGGATTTATCTATTGGAAAAACCGTTTTGAAACATATGTAAAATCAAAAGATATAGATCTTTCATTTGTTATTATTAAAGGTGATTTTAATCCTACAACAAAAGATATTTCAAGTGATGAACAAAAGAAATTAAAAGCTAAAAAAAATGAAGCTAAAATGATACTTTATAATACTTTACACAAAAAAGAATATGAAAGAATTTTTATGTGTGAAACCGCCAAAGATATTTGAGAATCTTTAATAATTACACATCAAGGGAATTCACAAGTAAAGGATAACAAAATTGATCTTCTTGTTCAACAATATGAACAATTTGTTATCCCTGAAGATGAAACCATTGATTGTGGATTTGCTCGCTTTAATACCATTGTTACTTCTCTTAAAGCACTTGATGAATATTTTCGTAGCAAGAACTTTGTTAGGAAATTTCTTAGAGCACTCCATCCGAAGTGGAGAGCTAAAGTAACGGCTATTGAGGAATAAAAAGATCTCTCAATAATGTCACTTGACGAGCTAATTGGAAATCTCAAAGTACATGAAATGGTGATGGAGAAAGATTCGGAAATCATCAAAGGCAAAAGAGAGAAAGTCAAATCCGTTGCTCTAAAGGCAAGAATGGAATCTAGTGATGATGAAGAATCTTGCTCGAATAGTGAAGACGAGGAGTATGCCATGGCCGTAAGAGATTTCAAAAAATTCTTTAGAAGAAGGGGAAAATTCGTAAAGCAACCCCGAGATGAAAAGAAGTCATTCCGGAAAGACCGAGATGACAAAAAAGGAAAAGGTGAAAGGAAGTGCTTTAGATGCAGTGATATAAGTCATCTAATTGGAGATTGCCCCAAGCCACCTAAGAGCAAAACTCAACGAGCTTTTGTAAGCGGTGCTTGGAGTGAAAGTGATGATGACGAAGAACCAAGTAAGGATGAGATTGCTCTCATGGCACATGAATCAAACGAGGTACATTCCAACTCATCTTACCTCTATCGATGATGACACTTTGCAAAAACAATATAATCAATTGTGTGAGCTTAGCTTAAAACCATAACTAAAAACAAGTTTTAAAGACCAAAAGGAATTTTTAGAAAACAAAGTTTATGAGCTAAAAGAAAAGGCAAAGCGATTAGAAAAAGGCAAAGCTAATGACGATGGTTGTAAATCATGTCAAGAGCTTGGTCTTGAAATAAAAAAACTAAACACAAGAAGTTCTCATCGAGCATAATTGTAAATTTAAAATGTTTAACAAAACATTTCTTGTGCCGATGAAATAGTAAGAATTCAAAAAGTATCGAAATACAAGTGGATTAGGTTTCAATGAAGTAATAATCCCAACTAGTGAAACCAAACAAATGGAAAAGACAAACAAACCGTCCCAACCGCAACAAGACATCACGGACTGACGGACCCAAAAATTTGGTTCCGTCTGCTGAAAAAAATGATTCCATGGTGTCTGCAGAGGATAGCAAGTTTGCAAAATGGACCGTAGTGAATTTGTCAAGGTAACTAAGAAATCTAAGGATATTGTTAAACTAAAACCGCTACAACATACAACCCAACTATCTAAAACTACTCAACAACAAAATTAAAACACCTTTTGCCAAACGCCTTTCCCAAAAGCAACTACAACATACAACCCAATTATCAACATACCGATTGAATCAAAACTACCCTAGACCATATCAAACTCCTAATTACATGCCATGGAACCCTTACCCATCATTTCCATACATGAACCAAGTAAATGGTATGTTTAACCCAAATGGACCCATGAGATATTGGGGACCAAACGCTTGAGTTATTTGTGTCGTAAGTATGCTTGAAAGTTGGCTTAGAACATGATGAATGGATAAAAGATAGTGGATGCTCAAGACACATGACGGGTAACAAAAGTCTCTTCTCAACATACCAAGAGTATGACGGAGGTAATGTTACTTTTGGTAGCAATCTCAAAAGCAAAATCATTGGCAAAGGTACGATCGCTCATAACTCTTTAACTATTGAAAATGTTGCTCATGTTGATAGATTAGGATTTAATCTACTTAGTATTGGCCAACTATGTGATAAAAAGTATAAAATACTATTTGAAGAAAATGGTAGTAAAATACTAAAAGATGGTATCACCATAGCTAAAGTTAGGAAAAATAACATATATGTCATGAAAATAGATAGAACATCTAAAGACAAACTTTGCCTAACAACCTTAGATGATAACTCTACTCTTTGGCATAGACGCTTAGGTCACGCTTAATATGAGACTCATTCAATCCCTATCCTCAAAAGAGCTAGTTAGAAACCTACCCAAATTGAAATATGACCAACACTTTTGTGATGCTTGCAAAATTGGTAAACAAGTTCATAGTAGCCATAAGGCTAAAAATATGCTTTCCACATCTAAGTGTCTAGAGCTTTTGCATATGGACTTGTTTAGTCCATCCGCTATAAAAGTTATGGAGGCAACCTCTACACTTTGGTCATAGTAGATGATTACCAAGGTTCACTTGGACAATGTTTTGAAAACCAAAACGAAGCTTTGATAAATTTGAAATACTTAGTAAGAAAATTCAAAATTGTAGGACTTTGTTTTCTCAACCTTATCGTGAATACCAACCTTAATACACAAGTTACACACGTAAAACACAAACGCTTTTATGCGTAGAGATGGAGAAAGAAATATGGAAAGATGGTGACTTGATGATACTCGTATGTGTTTGAGAGAAAAGATGAAACAAGAAACTTGTATTACTTCAAAGAAAACACACACACATACACATTCAAGCACACCCTTAAATGACCATTTGAGGGTATTTATACTCTAGACTAAACGACCTTATGGGCTTTCCGTGGGCCGTGAGATGGACTTGGATTGATTGGGTTACATGAACTTATACAAAGCTAGCTTAACATAACTAATACCAATTTAGCTTAGCCCAACCACGAGTCCGCTGACTATTCTAATCGATATCTAACACACGTTATAAAGTTCCTAAACGTGAATGACCATCACTTCTATTAAATATTATTAAGGCTAACAATCTCCCCTAAGGGGTGGTCATTCAAAAGATGCTCTACTTGATTAGGTATTTACTTTCCTCGAGCTTGAACTTTGTGTAGATATAGAATAGTCTTGATTTTCATTCCTTCATGCTTTGTGATCGCTTAATGGTATTCTCGCCATTTGTAAACTTCTTTGGTGTAGGTGTCTCTCGTCATTCTCCACCATGCTTACACTTCTTTTTGAATTTGAGATTCCAATGATGAAGTTCTCTAGTCTTTAAACTTTGTAGATTCTTTGACATTGACGAAGAATCATCTTTAACTTTGTGTTGCCTTTGAATTTGATGAGACCTTCATTTGTGATGTTGTTGGTATGAGCATGTGGAGAATCGCACGATCTCTTCATCCCATGAGCATCCATCGCCAGCAGCTTCCTGTGTGATCACGAACACCAATTGATCATTGTAATCTTTTCTTAAAGAATTGATTACTACAATTGTTCTCTTCGATGAATGTCTTGATTCCATTCACCTTAGTCGGGTGAATCACCGTCCTAATCCCATAAGGGACAATTGGCATTACATTGAATAAATTCAAGTAACGACCCTCATTTTCGGATTCGATTCGTGAAAGGAATCTCCTTAGCGGGATTTCCGGACTTACGGTTTGAACTTCGAGGTGTTGTGACATAGTGTGAAAACTCATCTTTAATTCTTACAAAGGTTGTTCCCGAACTGGAGGCCCTCAAGAAGGCTAACACGACATCTTGAAGTACATCTACAGCTTCGGTGAGTCGTCAACTACACCAAGCATCACTTCACGATCAGACCGCTTGAGACACACTAAGCGTAATCCATAAGAATTACCGAAGTGACTTCTTTGTCGAGTGCTTGATGTTGACCACGGCAGAGTTTCCATTCAATCACCGAGGATCACAATTGTAAATCCTCTCATAAATATTCGCGCGATTGCTAAGATCTGCGTGGGACTCTAGAATACATCACTTGTGTTCTTATTGATGAACAACAAGCGATGAAATGTCATGTGTTCCTATGAGATCTTTTAATGAATCTCATGGCTCTGGACTCAATTAGTGCATTTTGATTTTCCTAAGCGGAGACTAAGGAGAGGGTCTCCTTCTTCAATACCAGCAATCTCTAAGAGAAAGCCGATAGTTTACGTAGGGTTCCCTGTAAGAATGAAACAAATCCTTTTAAGAGGAATTGAGTGGCTAGAAGGTTAGGTGCGGTGCGTCCACCGGGTCCATGACGCCTTTGTCTTCAATACCAATGTCATCTTAGTGACAACCAAGAGTGATAAATTGAACCCGGTTTCCGCCTAAGGTTGATTATGGAGGGCTATTTCTTTTCACCCTTTTCATTACATTTCTTATTAATTCTTCAACCCCTCTTTATCCTTTCTCACATTACTCATTTTTTCAATCATACCTAAGGACTTCTAATACAAACTATTGGTGATGTCCTTGGGTAGATCCTCCTGCTCGGGCGGATCATAGACGGATTTCTATCCTTAGTCACCTTATAACTCCATGACTATCCTATGTTGCCATAAACCATTTTTCTTGAAAATCTCTCACGAGTGTTTTGATTATAAAACATGATTGTTAACACCTTGAGAGTTTTGAATTTTCGTAAATACCCCCCACACATGTGCTTATATTGTTTTAACTTAAATGCACATAGAGGGTAGAGTTTGCACTTTTGAATTGATCGGCTCATGATAGACAATTCCCGAGACACCTAAGTTACGTAGCTTAGTTAAAGAGTTCCATTATCGCTTTTAGGTGACAACTAGCTCAATTAACTACCTTGAAGTTGTAAACTCTTCTTGAAAGAAGGTTAGACTCATGAAAGTGCATGTCTATCACGAGTTTCTTGACATGGTTCATTTACTAACTTTGATTCCTCATCAATTCAATGGTTTCAACTGAGTCGAGCTCTTTTGAGATTCAAACAATGATCATTAAAATTTTTTTGATCACATTTTAATCACATATTCTCCCCCTCAAAAATAGCATATTCGTGATATTTTTGATATCAACGGATTAAACAACATTTTAGAATCTTTTGGGGAGACAAACGAATTTGATTTAAGCATGAATTTGGAACATTTTGGTTTTATACTCCCCCTTTAATAAAGCATAATCAATTAAAGGATTTTAGAGGAGTTATCTTTAGCACAAAATATTTTGAAAGATTTTGAAAATCTTTTGAACAATCTTGAAAAGGTTCACAAGATGATGATGATTTCTCACCGCTTTTAAATGTAGTGCATTGAAGCGCACACTAGATTTAGTCTTTAAAACATGAGTTTTGATTTGAAAATAATCAAAAGTCATCATTTTAGTCCGGTTTCGCATCAAGTATACGAAAGCCATATTTTGTAGAATTTTTTTTGAGAAACGACATGTTTTAGAAAACATTTAACGAACTCTCGCTCAAGCATCCAGAATGTCCGTATCATTGTTGAATGACATTTCTAGAAACGCATGTAATATCGATTATACAAGAGACATGTCGTGAGAAGAATATTTTTGGATTTTGATTTTATATTGTTTTTGTATTTTTGAAAGTTTTATATTTTATATTTTGCTTTTGTTGGTTTTTCAAATTTTGTATTTTGTTTTTCAAAATATTTACAATGAAGCGCTTTGGGAAATCATTTTCACTAAGATTCGAGAAGACGTTCTAACTCCTCGAGGTTAGGCTTAGATTCCAATTCGTCGAACTAAATCGTTAAACCGTTCTTTTGGAAGGGCTTTAGTGAATAGATCGTGAGTTGGTAACTGCCTTCATGAAAATAATGCAACAAGATTCTCTTCCACGTGCTTTTTATGAAGTGATAACGACACGAATGTGCTTAGTCTTTGAGTGATGAACAGATTGCATGATATTGCTATGGCACTTTTTGAGTCACAATACATAGGTATTTTATCAGTAAAGCCATAATCCGTGAGTTGTGTTCTCATCCATAGAACTTGAGCACAACACGCAAATAGAGACACATACTCGACTTCAAGGTTGAAAGTGCAAAGGCAATCTTGTTTCTTTGAAGACCACCACTAACTTTTCACCCAAAATTGTGCTCCTCCCGATGTACTTTTTTGTCAGAATCGGGTCACCTGCGTGGTCCGTGATCCGAAAAGGAGATTAGATCAAATCTAGATTCCTTCGGATACCAAAGTCCCATGTGAATGGATGTCTTCGTGCACCGAAGATCCTTTTAACCTCTTTGAGGTGCGCTTCGGTAGGCTTTGCTCGAACGCATGCTAATAAGCAAACAAAAAATGAATATCTGTCGACTAGCGGTGAGGTACATGAGAGAACCAATCATGTCCGATATTTCTTCGGATCGAATTGTTTCAAATAAATCGGCTCCAATTTTGGTGAAGTTACCATTGGTGTACCGACCGAATCACAATTATCCATACCATGATTTTTAAAATCTCGGTTGTATATTTAGCTTGATGGATAAAATTCCACGTGGGGATTGATGTATTTGTAAACCAAGAAAAACTTTAGTTCCCCATCATGGACATTTCAAATTTGCTTTTCATGAGATTTTCAAAATGTTTTGAAAGATTCGGATTAGTGGACCCAAAATGATGTCATCCATAAATCGAACAATCAAAATGTCATTTTGCATTTTGTGTAAACAAGGTAGGATCAACGCCTTTGGTGAAATTGTTTTTGATCAAGAAAGAGACGGTCATTATACCACGCTCCGAGCTTGTTTCAAACCATAGATTGCCTTTTTGAGTTTGTAGACATAGTCCGGATGTTCCATGTCTATGAAACCTTCGTGACTCACATACACTTCTTCTTTCGAGTTCCATTCAAGAACGCAATCTTTATGTCCATCCGATAAACCGTGATGTTTTTGTGAGTGCATAGGCTAAGAATATCCCGACTACTTCAAGTCTAGCTACCGCGAATGACTCTTCAAAGTCTATCCTTCTTCCCTGTATCCTTTGGCCACGAGACGAGCTTTGTTGCGAATTACAGTCATTTCTTCATCCCTTTTGTTCTTTCATAACCATTTGAGATCAATGACTCGAATGTCAATTGGTCTTGGAACCAAATCCCAAGAGTCATGTAGACGGTATTGGAGAAGTTCCTCCTGCATTGCTTCTATCCATGCATTG